>JACGWO010000014.1:0-41001 GCA_034509735.1 Sesamum alatum
GAGCGTTGTTCACACAATTCTCCATAATAGGAATTGGATTCCTATATACAGGGTTAAGCTGTTCAAAGATTCAGTCACGCTAGACTGATGAGAAAGCTTAGATGTTTGACATCCCTTACGTCTTTGCCTTAGGCTGCATGAAAATGTTTTTCATGCATGGGCCTGATGTTGGTATGCTTTGGCATAACAACAGTTATTTGGGCTTGTGCCGAGAAGGCAGTAGACAACTGTTGAGAATATCTTTAATACCTGAATAAGGATTGAAGAAGTGTTCTTGATGCACATTTTGTGGAGGGTTGATTCTGGAAGGCTCTAGCGATACTAGCGTTCAGAATCATGTGAATAATATTTAATCTCAAGATGTATGTACATTTGGACTTAATGGTGAGTGTGGTGGCTTGGAAAGATTTCAAGCGGGATACCACGACATGTCATTATGAAATTCGAATGTATGGCGACTTTGAAAGTCGTTTCTGGAAAGTGGTTTGGATTGAAAAACCGCATCCATTGGATGGATGTGGTGCCTAGCACGGCCGAGCCAATAGTTGCCTTGGAGGCGAACAACTAGGCTTTGGAAAAAGCTTTTGGGCTCGAGATCTCATCACAGATCCACGGAAAATTTTTTAGACAACCACCATTTGTAGGCAGCACTAGTAGGAAGAGGTGAAAAGGTTGGACCGTGTCACTTTCGACAGAGAAATATAGTAGACCCACGAGAACGAGCCGGTTATCATAGATTGCTCATGCTCAGAAGGCTCTGAGCACATGGGTTAATTGGCTTTGTGGTCAAGTGGAAGATTGTTAGAAATAGGTGACCAGAAAGTCAATTAGATTGGCTATTTGGGAATTATTCGTCGATCTTTATTCAAGTAATATTATACTGATGGATAAAGTAAGTATTCATCACTTTCAAAATGTGTTTGTTGTGCTTTACTACTTACATTGAATGCCGTTTCAATGTCACAATAAATGCCCATAGACTGATTGGTTAAACCCATTGAGTTGAGTTGCGCAAAGGTTGGCGGCTATGAAACCAACTCCCGAGGGTCGGTCTGAAATGTTCCAAGTCGAGGACCTCGAGACTGGGCCTCGAGTGCCCTATAGAGACTTTCACTAAGTATTGCATTCACTGGGTGAGTGCCGAGTTTCATGGGTGCCAGACGTAGGTCGTCTATGCAATTTTCGTGGGTTAGTTGGCAAGACTGACTGAACTGACTCGCGGTATCGTCATATGGAAGCCTTGAGGCTTGGTCGGTATGACTGAAATTCCCGGTTTCGATAGTACGGGATTAGACCTCAGACTTGAGGAATCATGGCACTCGCATGCATATGAAGGCTGTATCTTGGGTCTGGCGAGAGGTGACCGTGTCTTCGATATGTTCATTATAAGCCTTGTCCAGTGCAGTTGGAGTATGTAGTGAGGACAGTGGATTCCAAGAGAGAATCTGTCCCCTATCAGTATTTGACAGCTATGTCTCCTATGCGCTCTAAGATGGTTTCGACTCATTAAGTCTACGGCCGTAGCGATTGGTCAAGTAGGGAATGGTTCCCTATGTCGATCAATAGAGTAAATGGGTCTCGAGTTTGTAGCATAATTGCCTAGTCCAGGATGAGAACCGACACCCAATTCCATGCCCTAGACTAAGGCCGGGAGATGGTCGACGGAAGACTATACCTGTATGAAATTCGGAGCCTAAATGTTCACGCCAACATTCACCTAGTTCTCTAGTTGCCATGGACTGTTGCTAGACGGCCACTCATGGTAACGGCATTTCTGATTAATGGTTAATCAGAAATAATTAATTAAATTGGATTTGATTAATCAATTGTGTTGGACACAAGCCCAAGTCTAGCTGAGGGTGAACCTAAAGAGTCACACACAAATCACTATGGAAGTAGTGGAATTAATTCTGGAAGAAGTGAATTAATTTAATTGGATTAAATTAATTCAAGGAGAATATAGATGATTGGATCATTTATTGGGAAAATCCATTGGACGGATGGCCCAAGAATTAATTAATTGGATGAATTAATTTTGGGCTTAATACCTTTAAATTAATTGGATTAATTTTTGGGTTTCGTTTAATTAATTGATTAGATCAATTAATTAGTGTTTGAGCTTATGTTTATTTAATTGGATTAAATAAACTTTTGGATTTCAAATAAGTTAAAATTAATTGGATTAATTTGAAATCCATGGATCTCTTGATTTAATTGGATTAAATCAAGACCGGTCAAAACCGGCCCATGATTTGAAATCAAAGTTCAAAGGTTTGATGCAAGTTCAAGAGGAGTTGAAAGTCCTCCATGTAAGCAATGATGTGGCTTGCCATGATGGCTAGGTGGTCCACATATTGTGCTAACATGGTTGGAGGTTGAGCACAACTACACAACACATGTATACTTTTTCATCTCCCTAACTTGCACTCCCTAGCACACAAGCCACGAAATTTCCTGCATTTTTCTCCTTCTTTTGAGCTCTCTTTGAATTAGTTCAAGATGAGAAACATGAGAAATATGTATACACTAATCAATAGTGTAATACGTTTTTCGTTTCTTCCTTGATCTAACTTCTACCTAGCAGTAGATGTAGATTTTCTTCCATTGCTGTGGTGTGGACAAATTAGAGGGGGTTCTAATTTGAATCCTAAGGTGAACGGAAAAGAAACGAAAAAATAATCAAAGCTTGTTGCCGTTGTACATGTGAAACGAAAAAGGTATGTTTCTATTTTAATTATTGCACTTTTTCGTTTTCTCCTCTAGCCACATGTTCAAGCATGGTTTGCTTTGTGTTGTGATGCTTTTGAATACACCGAACGCCCGGGAATTCAAAGGGAACACCATCTTATTCAACATAAAAAATGCACTAGGACTACATCTAGAATACTCTTTCGAGCCATGGACTCAGCTTTGTACCTTTGCGCAACGACAAAACTCCTTTAAACAAATTTAAACCCTAAAAGCACTTTTATCTTTGCCATATCGAGCTTGGAGAACCTTCATAATCAATCGTACGTCCGGATACATGCCTAATATCAACACAATCTTAGGAAACACTATGGGTTTTGAGTCCTTATCATTGACTGATGGATGACAAATTTTTGGTTATAAATATAATCGTTAATTACTCTAATAATCAATATTAAAGCCACTCTTTGATACGAGGACTCCATCTTATTCAACATAAAAATGCACTAGGACTACATCTAGAACACTCTTTTGAGCCATGGACTCATCTTTGTACGTTTGCGCAACGACAAACTCCTTTAAACAAGTTTAGAGACTAGTGCACTTTTATCTTTGCGATATCGAGGGCTTGGAGAACCCTCATAATCAATCGTACGTCCGGATACATCCCTAATACTCAAGACAATCGTAGGAAACACCTTATGTTATCAGTCCTTATCATTGACTGATGATGACTCATTTCTGGCTATAAATATTTTCGTATTGACTCTAATAATCAATATTAAAGCCACTCTTCCATTATACGATTAGGACTCCATCTTATTCAACATTAAAATGCACTAGGACTACATCTTGAACACTCTTTTGAGCCATGGACACTGCTTTGTACTTTTGCGTAACCACAAACTCCTTTAAACAAATTTAGATACTTATTCCCTTTTTTCTTTGCAATATTGAGGGTTTGGTCAACCTTCGTAATCAATCGTACGTCCGGATACATGCCTAATACTCAACACAATCGTAGGAAACATCTTGTGTTTTCAGTCCTTATCATTAATTGATAGATGACTCATTTCTGGCTATAAACATATTTGTATTGACTCTAGTGCTCAATATTAAAAACCACTCTTCGATTATAAGACTGTGACTCCATGTTATTCAACATAAAAATGCACTAGGACTACATTTAGAACACTCTTTTGAGCCATGGACTCATCTTTGTACCTTTGTGCAAAGAAAAACTCCTTTAAACAAATTTAGAAACTAATGCACTTTTATCTTTTTCATATCGAGGGCTTTTAGAAGCTTCATAATTAATCGTACGTCCAGATACATGCCTAATACTTAACACAATCGTACGAAACACCTTGGGTTTTCAGTCCTTATCATTGACTGATGGATGACCCATTTTTGGCTATAAATTTATTCGTATTGACTCTAATAATTAATATTAAAGCCACTCTTCCATTATACGACTAGGACTCCATCTTATTCAATATAAAAATGCACTAGGACTACCTCTAGAACACTCTTCTGAGCCATGAACTCAGCTTTGTACCTTTGCGCAACGACAAACTCCTTTAAACAAATTTAGACACTAATGCACTTTTATCTCTTCCATATCGAGGGCTGGGAGAACCTTCATAATCAATCGTACGTCCGGATACATGCCTAATACTCAACACAATCGTAGGAAACACCTTGGGTTTTCACTCCTTATCAATTGACTGATGGATGACTCATTTTTGGCTATAAATATATTCGTATTGACTCTAATAATCAATATTAAAGCCACTTTTCGATTATACAACTAGGACTCCATCTTATTCAACATAAAACTGCACTAGGACTACATCTGGAACACTCTTTTGAGCCATGTACTCAACTTTGTACCTTTGCGTAACGACAAACTTCTTTAAACAAATTTAGACACTAATGCACTTTTATCTTTGCCATATCGAGGGTTGGGAGAAGCTTCATAATCAATCGCACGTCCGGATACATGCCTAATACTCAACACAATAGTAGGAAACACCTTGTGTTATCAGTCCTTATCATTGACTGATAGATGACTCATTTCTAGCTATATAAATATATTCTTATTGACTCTAATAATCAATATTAAAGCTAGTCTTCGATTATTCGACTTGGACTCCATGTTATTCAACAGAAAAATGCACTAGGACTACATCTAGAACACTCTTTCGAGCCATGGACTCAGCTTTGTACCTTTTCGCAACAACAAACTCTTTTAAATAAGTTTAGACACTAATGCACTTTTATCTTTGCTATATATCGAGGGCTTGGAGAACCTTCATAATCAATCGTACATCCGGATACATGCCTAATACTCAACACAATCGTAGGAAACACCTTGTGTTATCAGTCCTTATCATTGACTAATGATGACTCAGTTTCTGGCTATAAATATATTCATATTGACTCTAATAATCAATATTAAAGTCACTCTCCAATTATACGACTAGGACTCCATCTTATTCAACATAAAAATGCACTAGGACTACATCTAGAACACTCTTTCGAGCCATGGACTCAGCTTTGTACCTTTCGCAATGACAAACTCCTTTAAACAAGTTTAGAAACTAATGTACTTTTATCTTTGTCATATCTAGTGCTTGGAGAACCTTCATAATAAATCGTACGTCCGTATACATGCCTAATACTGAACACAATCGTAGGAAACACCTTGTCCTTTCAGTCCTTATCATTGACTGATAGATGACTCATTTTTTGCTATAAATATATTCGTATTGGCTCTAATAATCAATATTAAAGCCAATCTTCGATTATATGACTAGGACTCCATCGTATTCAACATAAAAATGCACTAGGACTACATTTAGAACACTCTTGAAGGACAAGCGGATCCGTCCTGGAGCGCGAGCGGAAGCAAGAAAGGCGAGAAATGCGTAAGTTTAAATCAAATAAATAAATGTAGTCCCAAGGGGTGTACCCTTGGGTGCTCAACCGGACGTTCGATGTAGGATGTATTAATATTAAACATATAGTATACATAAGGCATAGATGAAATGTAAATCTACAAAAGCGTAATAAACCGTTAACTTTGTAGATTTTACGTGTGCGCGGCTACTTGCGTTGTTCCTTCTCCAGAATGTTCACAAAATCCAAATGTATGGATTCTCCAACGGTGATCCACACCACACCGGAAGAAACTCACGTTCTCCTTGCTAGAAGAAAATGGGTTTATCAAGGAATCGGTTTAAGAGAATAAACACTATGAATTAGTGTTCTCTTAAACCTAGTGTGTTCTTCCTTTTGATCCAAGATCAAATGAAGAACACAAGTGGGAGAGGGAGATATGGCCGAGAGTGAGAGAGAGGAGAGAGGCCGAATTTTTGTCTTCTCATTTTCTAGAAAAGATGATTAATGATTCTATATCACAAGGTGTTGTATATACTCATATATATACATAATTAATATGATTATTGGAATGTGTCTAGGTTCATCCAAGGATGTCTAGATACATCCCAATCAATCACCATTAATTTTTCAATCAAGCCTACCAACTTTTAAGGTATGATCAAATCATACCAAAAGGGAAAGGCTTGATTGGAGTTGATTTGTCTCTTACCAAAAGAGACAAGTCAACAGCCACCTTGCATGCAACATGGCTGAATTTTGCTTCCTCCAAGGGAGCATTTTTCGGCCATGCTCAATATGGGAAGAAGTCCAACTTCTTCCTATTCCAAATAGGAATTAATTCTCCTCTCGGATCAAAATTTAACGGACCGGGTTTTATCATAATCCAATTACGACTAACCCAAAATTAAATCCAATTTAATGTCCACTTAAATTATTCCCGTTGGTCTTTTAATCCAATCAAAAGATCCAACATCTCGACTTTCCATATTTAATCGATAAATCCAATTACCGATTAAACGAGGGCCCGATACAATATCAGCCCGTCCATCCAATGGACTATCCCTTAAGTAATCCAATTACTTATTTATCATTCGAGATTGACTCCAAGTCAATCTCTCAACCTTCTCGGTGATTTGTGTGTGACCCTTTAGGTTCACCCTCAGCTAGACTTGGGCCCGTGTCCCACAAGGGCCCATTACCATGGGTGGCCCTCTAGCAACGGTCCATGGCACTAGAGACTAGCTGAATGTTGGCGTGAACATTTAGGCGCCGATTCCATGGGGGTACGGTCCTTACGTCTACCGTCTCCCGGGCTTAGTCTAGGGTATGGAATTGGGCGTCGGTTCCCATCCTTGACTAGGCATATATGCTTAATACTCGAGACTACGCATGCTTCATTGCGTCAACACAGGAAACCATTCCCTGTTCGACCAACCACTGTGGCCACAGCTTTAAACAGCATGAACGTGTCTCCAAGTGCATAGAAGATACCTCTGTCACATACTGACAGGGGACGGATCCTCTTCTTGGAACGCATCGTCCTCGCTACACATTCCGACTGCACTAGACAAGGCTTATAATGATCATCTTACAGAATGATCACCTCTTGCCAGATCTAAGATACAACCGTCTTGTGCACGTGACTACTTTGGTTCCTCAAGTTTGAGGACTACTCCCGTACTACCGAAACCGGGGAAATCCAATCATACCGACCAAGCCTCCAAGGCTCCACATGATGATCCCCGCGAGTCAGTCCAGTCGGCTCGGCCCCAGTCGACCTACCCATCAAGATCGTGTAGGCGTCCCACGCCTGTCGCCGATAAAACACGATACTCATCCAATGAACACGACTCTTGATGCAAGTCTCCAATAAGACTCTCGATGCCCTATCTCGAGGTCCTCGACTTGGAACGTTTCAGACCAAACTCTTAATCAGTTGGTTTCATGACCACTATCCAATGCGTGGCCCAACTGCACGAGTTGTTAATCGTGGTATGTGGGCTTTGTTGCGATATAAGTAAAACACCTCTTTAACATATGTAAAATGAGCGCAACAAAGTAGGTATCAATAGTGACGAACAATCATTTTATTCATCACATAATAATATTATATTTAAATCAAATCGTCAGATAGGTTACAAATCGCCAAACCTATTGGCTTTTTGGTCACCTATTCTAACAATTCTTTGGAGCCATGGACTCAGCTTTGTACCTTTGCGCAACGACAAACTCCTTTAAACAAGTTTAGACACTAATGCACTTTCATCTTTTTCATATCGAGGGCTTGAAGAACCTTCATAATCAACCATACGTCCGGATACATGCCTAATACTCAACAGAATCATAGGAAACACATTGTGCTTTCAGTCCTTATCATTGACTAATAGATGACTCATTTTTTTGCTATAAATATATTCGTATTAACTCAAATAATCAATATTAAAGCCACTCTTCGATTATATGACTAGGACTCCATCTTATTCAACATAAAAATGCACTAGTACTACTACATCCAAAACACTCTTTTGAGCCATGGACTCAGCTTTGTACCTTTGCACAACGATAAACTCCTTTAAACAAATTTAGACACTTATTCCCTTTTTTCTTTGCAATATTGAGGGTTTGGTCAACCTTCATAAGCAACCGTACGTCCGGATACATGCCTAATACTCAACACAATCGTTGGAAACACCTTGTGTTCTCAGTCCTTATCATTGACTGATAGATGACTCATTTCTGGCAATAAATATAATCATATTGACTCTAATAATAAATAATAAAGCCACTCTTCGATTGTAAGACTAGGACTCCATGTTATTCAACATTAAAATGCACTAGGACTACATCTTGAACACTCTTTTGAGCCATGGACTCATCTTTGTACCTTTGCGCAAAGACAAACTCCTTTAAACAAATTTAGACACTAATGTACTTTTATCTTTTTCATATCGAGGGCTTGGAGAACCTTCATAATCAATTGTACGTCCGGATACATGCCTAATACTCAACACAATCGTAGGAAACACCTTGTGTTTTCAGTCCTTATCATTGACTGATAGATGACTCATTTCTGGCTGTAAATATATTCGTATTGACTCTAATAATAAATATTAAAGCCACTCTTCGATTATACGAATAGGACGCCTTCTTATTCAACATAAAAATGCACTAAGACTACATTTAGAACACTCTTTCGAGCCGTGGACTCAACTTTGTACCTTTCGCAATGACAAACTCCTTTAAACAAGTTTAGACACTGATGCACTTTTATCTTTGCCATATCGAGGGCTTGGAGAACCTTCGTAATCAATTGTACATTTGGATACATGCCTAATACTCAACACAATCGTAGGAAACACCTTGTACCTTCCGTCATTATCATTGACTAATAGATGACTCTTTTTTTGCTATAAATATATTCGTATTGACACTATTAATGCATATGAAAGCCAGTCTTTGATTATATGACTAGGACTCCATCTTTTCAACATAAAAATTCACTAGTAGTACATCTCGTTTGAGCCATGGACTCAGCTTTGTACCTTTGCACAACGACAATCTCGTTTAATCAAATTTTGGACACTTATTCCATTTTATCTTTGCCATATCGAGGGCTTGGTCAACTTTCATTATCAATCGTAGGTCCGGATACATGCCTAATACTCAAAACAATCGTAGGAAACACCTTGTGTTTTCAGTCCTTATCATTGACTGATAGACGACTCATTTCTGGCTATAAATATATTCATATTGACTCTAATAATCAATATTAAAGCCACTTTTCGATTATACGACTAGGACTCCATCTTTTCCAACAAAACAATGCACTAGGAGTACATCTCGTTCGAGCCATGGACTCAACTTTGTACCTTTGCGCAAAGAGAAACTCCTTTAAACAAGTTTAGACACTAATCCACTTTTATCTTTGCAATATCCGAGGGCTTGGAGAACCTTCATAATCAATCGAATGTTCGGATACATGCCTAATACTTAACACAATTGTAGGAAACACCTTGTGCTTTCAACCCTTATCACTAACTGATCGATGACTCATTTCTGGCTATAAATTTATTTGTATTGACTCTAATAATCAATATTAAAGCCACTCTTCGGATATACGACTAGGACGCCATCCTATTCATCATAAAAATGCACAAGGACTACATTTAGAACACTCTTTCGAGACATGGACTCAGCTTTGTACCTTTTCGCAACGACAAACTCCTTTAAACAAGTTTAGACACTAATTCACTTTTATCTTTGCCATATCGAGGGCTTGGAGAACCTTCATAATCAATTGTACGTCCAGATACATGCCTAATACTCAACACAATCGTAGGAAACACCTTAAGTCCATATTAATGCTGTAAATATATTCGTATTGACTCTAATAATCAATATTAATGCCACTCTTTGATTATACGACTAGGACACCATCTTATTTAACATAAAAATGCACTAGGACTATATCTAGAACACTCTTTTGAGACATGGACTCAGCTTTGTACCTTTGCGCAGAGACAAACTTCTTTAAATAAATTTAGACACTAATGCACTTTTATCTTTGCCATATCGAGGGCTTGAAGAACCTTCATAATCAATCATATGTCCGGATACATGCCTAATACTCAACCCAATCATAGGAAACACCTTGTGCTTTTCGTCCTTATCATTGACTGATAGATGACTCATTTTTTGCTATAAATATATCCGTATTGACTCTAATAATCAATATGAAAGACACGCTTTGATTATATAACTAGGGCTTCATCTTATTTAACATGAAAATGCACTAGCAGTACATCTAAAACACTCGTTTGAGCCATGTACTCAGCTTTGTACCTTTGCACAACGACAAACTCCTTTAAATAAATGTAGATACTTATTCCCTTTTATCTTTTCCTTATCGAGGGCTTGGTCAACTTTCGTAATCAATCGTACGTTCAGATACATGCCTAATACCCAACACAATCGTAGGAAACACCTTCTGTTTTCAGTCCTCATCATTGACTGATAGAAGACTCATTTCTGGCTTTAAATATATTCATTTTGACTCTAATAATCAAAATTAAAGCCACTTTTCGATTATACGACTAGGACTCCATCTTATTCAACATAAAAATGTACTAGGGCTACATCTAGAACACTCGTTCGAGCCATGGACTCAACTTTGTACCTTTACGCAACGACAAATTCCTTTAAACAAGTTTACACACTACTGCACTTTTATCTTTGCCATATCGAGGGCTTGGAAAACCTTCATAATCAATCGTAGGTCTGGATACATGCCTAATACTCGACACAATCGTAGGAAACGCCTTGTTGGTTTCAGTCCTTATCGTTAATTGATAGATGACTCATTTTTTATTGTAAATATATTCATATTGACTCTAATAATCAATATTAAAGCTACTCTTCGATTATACAACTAGGACTCCATCTTATGCAACATAAAAATGCCATAGGACTACATTTAGAACACTCTTTCGAGCCATGGACTTAGCTTTGAACCTTTTCGAGTGACAAACTCCTTTAAACAAGTTTAGACACTAATGCAGTTCTATCTTTGCCATATCAAGAGCTTGGAGAACCTTCATAATCAATTATACGTTCGGATACATGCCTAATACTCACATAATCGTAGAAAACACTTTGTGTTTTCAGTCCTTATCATTGACTGATGGATGACTCATTCTGGCTATAAATATATTCGTATTGACTCTAATAATCCATATTAAAGCCACTCTTCTATTATACGACTAGGACTCCATTTTTTTCAACATAAAAATGCACTAGGACTACATCTAGAACACTCTTTCGAGCCATGGACTAAGCTTTGTACCTTTGCGCAACAACAAACTCCTTTAAACAAGTTTAGACACTAATGCACTATTATCTTTTATATATCGAGTGCTTGGAGAACCTTCATAATCAATTGTACGTACGGATACATGCCTAATACTCAACCCAATCGTAGGAAACACCTTGTGCTTTTTGTCCTTATCATTGACTGATAGATGACTAATTTTTTGCTATAAATATATCCGTATTGACTCTAATAATCAATATGAAAGACACGCTTCGATTATATGACTAGGACTCCATCTTATTTAACATAAAAATGCACTAGTACTATATCTAAAACACTCGTTTGAGCCATGTACTCAGCTTTGTACCGTTGCACAACGACAAACTCCTTTAAACAAATTTAGATACTTATTCCCTTTTATCTTTGCCATATCGAGGGCTTGGTCAACTTTTGTAATCAATCGTACGTTCAGATAAATGCTAATACCCAACACAATTGTAGGAAACACCTTGTGTTTTCAATCTTCATCATTGACTGATAGACGAATCATTTCTGCCTTTAAATATATTCATATTGACTCTCATAATTAATATTAAAGCAACTTTTCGATTATACGACTAGGACTCCATCTTATTTCAACATAAAAATGCACTAGGACTACATCTAGAACACTCATTCGGGCCATGGACTCAACTTTGTACCTTTACGCAAAGACAAACTCCTTTAAACATGTTTAGACACTAATGCACTTTTATCTTTGCCATATCGAGGGCTTGGAGAACCTTATTAATCAATCGTAGGTCTGGATACATGCCTAATACTCGACACAATCGTAGGAAACGCCTTGTGGTTTCAGTCCTTATCGTTAACTGATAAATAACTCATTTTTTGTTGTAAATATATTCGTATAGACTCTAATAATCAATATTAAAGCCACTCTTCGATTATACGACTAGAACTCCATCTTATGCAACATAAAAATGCACTAGGACAACATTTAGAACACTCTTTCGAGCCATGGACTTAGCTTTGTACCTTTTCGAACGACAAACTCCTTTAAACAAGTTTAAACACTAATGCACTTTTATCTTTGCCATATCGAGGGCTTGGAGAACCTTCATAATCAATCATACGGCCGGATACATGCCTAATACTCACATAATCGTACAAAACACCTTGTGTTTTCAGTCCTTATCATTGACTGATGGATGACTCATTCTGGCTATAAATATATTCGTATTGACTCTAATAATCCATATTAAAGCCACTCTTCTATTATACGACTAGCACTCCATCTTTTTCAACATTAAAATGCAGTAGGACTACATCTAGAACACTCTTTCGAGCTATGGACTAAGCTTTGTACCTTTGCACAACACCAAACTCCTTTAAACAAGTTTAGACACTAATGCACTTTTATCTTTGACATATCGAGTGCTTGGAGAACCTTCATAATCAATTGTACGTACGGATACATGCCTAATACTCAACCCAATCGTAGGAAACACATTGTGCTTTTTGTCCTTATCATTGACTGATAGATAACTCATTTTTTTTCTATAAATATATCCGTATTGACTCTAATAATCAATATGAAAGACACGCTTCGATTATATGACTAGGACTCCATCTTATTCAACATAAAAATGCACTAGTACTACATCTAAAACACTCATTTGAGCCATGGACTCAGCTTTGTACCTTTGCGCAACGACAAACTCCTTTAAACAAATTTAGACACTTATTCTCTTTTGTCTTTGCCATATTGAGGGCTTGGTCAACTTTCATAATCAATCGTACGTTCGGATACATGCTACTCAACATAATCGTAGGAAACACCTTTTGTTTTCAGTCGTTATCATTGATTGATAGACGACTCATTTTTGGCTATAAATATATTTGTATTGACTCTAATAATACATATTATAGCCACTTTTCGATTACACGACTAGGAGTCCATCTTATTCAACATAAAAATGCACCAAGACAATCTAGAACACTCTTTCGAGCAATGGACTCAACTTTGTACCTTTGCACAACGACAAACTCCTTTAAACAAGTTTAGACACTAATTCACTTTTATCTTTGCCATATCGAGGGCTTGGAGAACCTTCATAATCAATTGTACGTCCAGATACATGCCTAATACTCAACACAATCGTAGGAAACACCTTGTGCTTTAAGTCCATATTAATGCTGTAAATATATTCGTATTGACTCTAATAATCAATATTAATGCCACTCTTTGATTATACGACTAGGACACCATCTTATTTAACATAAAAATGCACTAGGACTACATCTAGAACACTCTTTTGAGACATGGACTCAGCTTTGTACCTTTGCGCAGAGACAAACTTCTTTAAATAAATTTAGACACTAATGCACTTTTATCTTTGCCATATCGAGGGCTTGAAGAACCTTCATAATCAATCATATGTCCGGATACATGCCTAATACTCAACCCAATCATAGGAAACACCTTGTGCTTTTCGTCCTTATCATTGACTGATAGATGACTCATTTTTTGCTATAAATATATCCGTATTGACTCTAATAATCAATATGAAAGACACGCTTTGATTATATAACTAGGGCTTCACCTTATTTAACATGAAAATGCACTAGCAGTACATCTAAAACACTCGTTTGAGCCATGTACTCAGCTTTGTACCTTTGCACAACGACAAACTCCTTTAAATAAATGTAGATACTTATTCCCTTTTATCTTTTCCTTATCGAGGGCTTGGTCAACTTTCGTAATCAATCGTACGTTCAGATACATGCCTAATACCCAACACAATCGTAGGAAACACCTTCTTGTTTTCAGTCCTCATCATTGACTGATAGAAGACTCATTTCTGGCTTTAAATACATTCATTTTGACTCTAATAATCAAAATTAAAGCCACTTTTCGATTATACGACTAGGACTCCATCTTATTCAACATAAAAATGTACTAGGGCTACATCTAGAACACTCGTTCGAGCCATGGACTCAACTTTGTACCTTTACGCAACGACAAATTCCTTTAAACAAGTTTACACACTACTGCACTTTTATCTTTGCCATATCGAGGGCTTGGAAAACCTTCATAATCAATCGTAGGTCTGGATACATGCCTAATACTCGACACAATCGTAGGAAACGCCTTGTGGTTTCAGTCCTTATCGTTAATTGATAGATGACTCATTTTTTATTGTAAATATATTCATATTGACTCTAATAATCAATATTAAAGCTACTCTTCGATTATACAACTAGGACTCCATCTTATGCAACATAAAAAATGCCATAGGACTACATTTAGAACACTCTTTCGAGCCATGGACTTAGCTTTGAACCTTTTCGAGTGACAAACTCCTTTAAACAAGTTTAGACACTAATGCAGTTCTATCTTTGCCATATCAAGAGCTTGGAGAACCTTCATAATCAATTATACGTTCGGATACATGCCTAATACTCACATAATCGTAGAAAACACCTTGTGTTTTCAGTCCTTATCATTGACTGATGGATGACTCATTCTGGCTATAAATATATTCGTATTGACTCTAATAATCCATATTAAAGCCACTCTTCTATTATACGACTAGCACTCCATCTTTTTCAACATTAAAATGCAGTAGGACTACATCTAGAACACTCTTTCGAGCTATGGACTAAGCTTTGTACCTTTGCACAACACCAAACTCCTATAAACAAGTTTAGACACTAATGCACTTTTATCTTTGACATATCGAGTGCTTGGAGAACCTTCATAATCAATTGTACGTACGGATACATGCCTAATACTCAACCCAATCGTAGGAAACACATTGTGCTTTTTGTCCTTATCATTGACTGATAGATAACTCATTTTTTTTCTATAAATATATCCGTATTGACTCTAATAATCAATATGAAAGACACGCTTCGATTATATGACTAGGACTCCATCTTATTCAACATAAAAATGCACTAGTACTACATCTAAAACACTCGTTTGAGCCATGGACTCAGCTTTGTACCTTTGCGCAACGACAAACTCCTTTAAACAAATTTAGACACTTATTCTCTTTTGTCTTTGCCATATTGAGGGCTTGGTCAACTTTCATAATCAATCGTACGTTCGGATACATGCTACTCAACATAATCGTAGGAAACACCTTTTGTTTTCAATCGTTATCATTGATTGATAGACGACTCATTTCTGGCTATAAATATATTTGTATTGACTCTAATAATACATATTATAGCCACTTTTCGATTACACGACTAGGAGTCCATCTTATTCAACATAAAAATGCACTAAGACAATCTAGAACACTCTTTCGAGCAATGGACTCAACTTTGTACCTTTGCACAACGACAAACTCCTTTAAATAAGTTTAGACACTAATGCAATTTTATCTTTGCCATATTGAGAGCTTGGAGAACCTTCATAATCAATCGTACGTCCGGATACATGCCTAATTCTCAACATTATCGTAGGAAACACCTTGTGTTTTATGTCCTTATCATTGACTGATGGATGACTCATTCTGGCTATAAATATATTCGTATTGACTCCAATAATCTATATTAAAGCCACTCTTCGATTATACGACTAGAACTCTATCTATATTAGTATTGACTCTAATAATCTATATTAAAGCCACTCTTTGAGTATATAACTAGAACTCCATCTTATTCAATATAAAAATGCACTAGGACTATATCTAGAACACTCTTTTGAGGCATGGACTCAACTTTATACCTTTGCGCAATGACAAACTCCTTAAACAAATTTAGACACTAATGCACTTTTAACTTTGCCATATCGAGGGCTTGGAGAACCTTCATAATCAACCGTACGTCCGGATACATGCCTAATACTCAACACAATCGTAGGAAACACCTTGTCTTATAAGTCCTTATTATTGACTGATAGATGACTCATTTCTGGCTATAAATATATTCGTATTGACTCTAATAATCAATATTAAAGCCACTGTTCAATTATACGACTAGAACTCCATCTTATACAACATAAAAATGCACTAGGACTACATCTAGAACACTCTTTTGAGCCATGGACTCAGCTTTATACCTTTGCGCAACGACAAACTCCTTTAAACAAATTTAGACCCTAATGCACGTTGGAGATTTTTTAATATAAGGTATCCCCACGTGTCAGCCACCTATGTAACGTGGAATCCTTGTTGTATGCTGACTAGGCTTGCTGAAATGAACTTTCTTCTTGAACCTGTCAAGTTAGTAAAGATAGTATAGCCTTATGGGCTAGGCCTTATTCCTTGGGCCATCTGATTTTCACCTGTTAGTTTACTCAGCCAGGGCCCACTTCCTTGTTCTTGAACCTGTCAAGTTAGTAAAGATAGTATAGCCTTATGGGCTAGGCCTTATTCCTTGGACCATCTGGTTTTCACCTGTTAGTCTACTCGGCCAGGGCCCACTTTCTTATTCTTGGACTTTTAAGAAAAATATTTGAGGGGGCAACAATTAATGATATAGATGATTTTAGAAAACCAGGATTTTAGATTTCCACATTGGTGAGTGAAAAAAAAATCCAAATTGAATGCATGGGGAATTCTATTCACAAATGATAGAAACAATTTGTTAATTGGCAGAATATAATAATTAATTACTATGCCAACAAGATAAAAAAAAAAAAAAAAAGAAAAGGCAGTACATTTAAGAAAAAAGACTTAACTGTAATTTCCATTTTTATCTTTGCCATATCGAGGGCTTGGAGAACCTTCATAATCAATAGCACGTCCGGATACATGCCTAATACTCAACACAATCGTAGGAAACACCTTGTGCTTTCCGCCCTTATCATTGACTGATAGATTACTCATTTTTGGCTTTAAATATATTCGTATTGACTCTAATGATCAATATGAAAGCCACTCTTCGATTATATACCTAGGACTCCATCTTGTTCAACATACAAATGCACTAGTACTACATCTAAAACACTCGTTTGATGTTGTGCTGGCTTGTAGTCGAGTTGTTTTTGGCCTATTGATGTATTTTTGTTGTTGCTTTGTGCTCCTCGTCGGAGCTGGATTGTCGTTGTTTTGTGCCCAGGTTTGGTAAATTGATGTTGCCTTCCTGGGCCTTCATTCTTTTGAGGACTAGGCGCACAGCCTACGTCACTGATGTAACTTTCTGTTTATTTATGCAATTTACCTTTACCTAAAAAAAATAGATAAATAAAACACTCGTTTGAGCCATGGACTCAGCTTTGTACCTTTGCGCAACGACAAACTCCTTTAAAAAAATTTAGACACTTATTCCCTTTTATGTTTACCATATCGACGGCTTGATCAACTTTCGTAATCAATCGTATGTTCGGATACATGCCTAATACTGAACACAATCATAGGAAACACCTTGTGTTTTCAGTCCTTATCAATGACTGATAGACAACTCATCTCTGGCTATAAATATATTCGTATTGACTCTAATAATCAATTAAAGCCACTTTTCGAATATACGACTAGGACTCCATCTTATTCAATATAAAAATGCACTAGGACTACATCTAAAACACTCTTTCGAGCCATGGACTCAACTTTGTACCTTTGCGCAACGACAAACTCCATTAAACAAGTTTGTGCTTGGAGAACCTTCATAATTAATCGTACGTCCGGAAACATGCCTAATACTCAACATAATCGTAAAAAAACACCTTGTAAATATATTCATATTCACTCTAATAATCAATATTAAAGCCACTCTTCGATTATATGACTAGGAATCCATCTTATTTAACATAAAAATGCACTAGGACTACATCTAAAAAACTATTTTGAGCCATGGACTAAGCTTCGTACCTTTGCGCAACGACAAACTTCTTTAAACAAATTTAGACACTAAGGCACTTTTATCTCTTCCATATCTAGGGCTTGGAGAACCTTCATAATCAATCGTACGTCTAGATACATGCCTAATACTCAACACAATCGTAGGAAACACCTTGTGTTTTAAGTCCTTATCATTGACTGATGGATGACTCATTCTGGCTATAAATATATTCGTATTGACTCTAATAATCAATATTAAAGCCACTCTTCGATTATACGACTAGAAATCCATCTTATTCAACAAAAAATTGCACTCGGACTACATCTAGACACTCTTTTGAGCCATGGACTCAGTTTTTGTACCTTTGCGCAACGACAAACTCCTTTAAACAAATGTAGACACTAATGCACTTTTACCTTTGCCATATTGAGGGCTTGGAGAACCTTCATGTGACGCCCACAAATTTTTGTACATAATTATGGGGTTAATTGATAATTATTTAAGAAAATTATTTAATTAGTAGATATATTGTAGATTAAATTTGTGATCATATTAAGACTTGAACGGAGTGAATTGGAGCTTTATATAAAATTTGGGAGCAAATTATATTAATTAAGAAATTAAAAAGGACGTAATAGGTATTTAAAGAAAAGATTAATATATTTATATATATATAAATATATATATAATAATTAAAAAAGAATAAAAAAAAAGGAAAGAGAGAGAGAGAATTTGGTGGGCGGTAGCATGTGTTCACCCCTGCCTCACCTACTACATATATATATATATATATATATATATTATATACTAGTACAATTTCATGCTTTAAAAATCAAACTCACACACACTTTTACACACAGTAAATTCGCGACGAACAGGTACGAATATTTTTAATTATAATTATTATTAATTTATGTATTACATTATTTAATAAGTGCGTTTATTAAATGTTATTTATACTACTCAATTTAGTGTTTAACCGGAAAATTTTATGAATTTGAGTATTTATAAATTAGTGTTGGGTTAAATGTCTCAATTGAATTAAGGGTGTTATAATTAATTGTTTAAACTGCTTAATTTACTAGATTTAATAATTTCTATGATAAATTGGCTTAGTTTAATCGGGTTGGAAAATTTTATTTGATAAATATTATAGAATTATAATTGAAAATATTATATTTACTAAAGATGAATATATTTTGAGATAATTAAATCCAAAAATTGTTATTAAGAATGGTAGTTATAATAGGATGAGGGTTTAATGATATATTGAGAGATTGGTAAAAAATGTAATATAAAATACTACTTAATATTTTATTTAGAAATTGACATTCTAGATATTAATTATACGCATTATACCTTATGATAGGATACGGGGATAGAGTAGAGGATCGAACGACTTCCTATCTGCTAACCAAATCTGTATAAAATCGAGGTAAGTAAATAATTAGTACTCTCTATATATGTGTTCTTTCTTTGTGATACTACCTTTATGTGTAAGTCTATGATTCGTGCTAGAATTTATCTATTCTGAATTCGATGAGTTATTGGTCATTTGATTTGATTAATTTGGTGAAAGTGAAATGATGAAATGTATTGAAAAGTTCTATTGTGGAATGATGTGTTATTGGTGTTGCCAATGATAACGTGTTGATATGGGCTATTACTTGACTAGTTGGCTTACAAGAACGGTGATATGTGGAATCGAGGGAGTGATGGAAATTGAATGTAATTATGATATGAATACCCCTTGATGTTGTTGAATAGCCTATGTGGCATATGATATGAAAAGAGCTATGACGCGATGTGAAAAGAGCTATGATGCGAAATAAAAAGAGCTATGATGCGAACTGAAAGAGCTTTGATGCGAAATGAAATTGATGAGCCTGTGTGGCATATCAAGGGGATTCATGTATATGTGTGTAATGAATAGTGAGGTTGAGTTGGTGGAAAAAAAAATACTATATCACCTTTTCTGGTAAGCCAACTAGGAAAAAGGACAAGTTTGATTGGTTATCGTTATGGGATGATTACGTGGAGAAATGAAATGGAATGTGCTTGATCAAGTTGATTATATTTTATATACGTTGCTTGTTTTTGTCTTGTTGATATAATTGAGGTGCGTGTATAGTGGTACCGGTTATTTACTTATTGAGTTGCAGGCTCATCCCTTTGCTAATATTTTTCAGGTGTAGATTTTGTTGTGCCTATTCGCGACAACTAGGTTCACATTTTGCATTCCAGTCAGGTCGGGCCAATATGCAGTTTTCTCCTCATTGTAAATAGAAGTAAAAATCTCATTTTGGATTAAAGGCAAGAATAGCATGTGAACAAATTATAACAGTTCCATTTTGACGTACTAGATATATATGTATATGTGATTTTGTGGATGAGATGATAGATATGCTTGTTGTGATGATGAGGCTACGTGTAATTATACTCAGCAGGGACTAGATTATGTGCATAATTACATATATAAACAAGGGTACATTAAGTGTGATATTTAGGGGAAATATAGTCGTAGTGTCGTTAGAGGGTGCTACATTTGGTGGTATGAGAGCAGGGATTAGATTCTCTGGGGTGTTTGATGATATGTGGTATTGTATGTAATTATCCATGTGTATTTCATATAGGATGGAAGCGTCAGGTGGAAACGCTGCTGGCCCAACTGAGTCGTTAGAGTCTGTACAGGGTCATGATCAAGCATCTGAACATCAGGGGTTAGAAGCCCCGAATAGAAACGTTCCCCAACCAGAAGTAAATCATTTTATGCAATAATTCCTAGAGTTTATGCAGAGGATGACTCCACAACCCCAACCACAAGATGTAGTCATTGATAAAAAAACTATGAGATAGTTAGAAGGCAGGGTGCGAAGGTATTTGCTGGTACAACTGATCCTGCGGAAGCAGAAGAGTGGTTGAGAAATACGAAAAGAGTTCTGGACAGAATTGAATGCACTTCTGAACAAAAATTGAGGTATGCGGTGTCTTTATTGGAGAAAGATGCATTGGATTGGTGGAAACTGTTCCAGGGAGTAGGAATCGACCAATCACTTTAACATGGAATGATTTCTTGAGGGAATTTGCTGAGAAATACACTCCACCGACCGGTCTACAGAAACCGTAAGAAAGTTGAATTTCTTGAGTTAAAGCAAAATGATTTGTCTGTCGCTAAGTATGAGCTGCAATTTGTGAGGCTGTCAAAATATGCTCGAGAAAGAGGTAAATACTGATGAATTGAGGCGAGACCGATTTGAAAGAGGCCTGAGGCTTGAGATACGAGAGAAGATAGTAATTAAACCTTCGAGTTACAGTGCACTTTTGGGAGCAGCGTTGAGAGTTGAAGAGACATCCATAGAGAGGAATTCCGCTGAATCTAATCGGAAGAAGTGGACGGGTAATCCTAACTTTACAGGCGGACCAAGTGGTGCAATTTCTTTTAAGAGTTTTGGTTTTCAGAGAGGTGGGTGCAGAGGCCGAGGAATGAGTCAAATTAATAGGTCTCCATCAGTGTCGTCAAGTAGAGGCGGGTCTACCTCAATCGGATTTGGGGGAAGACAGGGTCCAACCAGATCGTTTAGTGGAAGGTCTATTCCCTCGTGTACGAATACCGGTGAATGTTGGGGAGTCCAGCCAATCGTGTGTTATCGTTGCCACCAACCAGGGCATATTGTCAGGGATTGTCCTACGTGGAGAGTTGACGCCAGTGGACCCCAGATTTCAGGACCAAGTAGTGTGGGGGAAAATTTGCAACGGGCTAGTACAAGTAGAGGGCGAGGCAGAGGTGGTCGAGGTAGCGGGACTATTTTTACAACATCGACTGGACAAAGTAGTCAATCTCAGCCACAAGCAAGGGTGTATGCCATCACCAGGGAACAAGCTCCTACTGCACCTGAGGTTATTACTGGTTTTTTTTCTATTTGCAATTCTGGTGCGCATGTGTTAATTGATCCAGGATCTACTTGTTCATTTATATCACATGATTTTGCATCACACGTGCATGCTAGTATTGAACCGTTAGGGCATGACTTATGCGTATCTATGCCTGCTGGTGGGGTTATACTTGTTAACACAGTAGTGAAATCTTGTCCAATAGTAGTAGATAGTATCACACTATATGCAGATTTGGTGGTGATAAACCTTAGGGAGTTTGACGTTATTCTGGGATGGATTGGTTATCTAGTAATCATGCTTTGGTGGACTGTCAAACAAAAGAGGTGGCTGTAGAAATCAATGGGCAGATGAAGACGGTTATAGTGGGAGAAAGAAAAGTTATACCTAACTGTTTAATTTCTGCTATGACTGCTTTTAATTTAATCAAAGAAGGGTGTGAAGCATATCTAGCTAGTATACGTGATACTACGAAGGTCAGTCTGGGTGTGTCAGATGTTCCAGTAGTCAGGGAATTTCCAGATGTTTTTCCAGAAGAATTACCTGGGTTACCACCTCATCGAGAAGTGGATTTTAAAATAGAAACTATTCCTGGGGCAGCACCTATTTCGATTGCACCATATAGAATGGCTCCGCTAGAATTGAAAGAATTAAAGAAGCAATTAGAAGAATTACTGGATAAGGGGTTTATATGATCAAGTATTTCGCCTTGGGGAGCACCAGTATTATTCGTAAAGAAGAAGGATGGGAGTATGAGATTATGTGTTGATTATAGGCAATTGAATCGGATTACAATTAAGAACAAGTATCCTCTGCCATGGATAGATGATTTACTTGACCAACTGAAGGGTGCAATTGTACTTTCTAAAATTGACTTGAGATCGAGGTATTGGCAATTGCGGATCGAAGAAGGGTCTATTCCAAAGACAGCTTTTCGAACCAGGTATGGCCATTATGAATTTGTTGTTATGCCATTTGGGTTAACGAATGCCCCTGCTGCTTTCATGTCGTTGATGAACAAAACCTTACAGCCATTCCTTGATCAATTTGTGATTTTGTTTATTGATGATATCCTGATATACTCTAGTAGTCACGAGGAACATGAACAACATTTAAGGACAGCTTTACAAATCTTGAGGGAAAAGCAACTGTATGCTAAATTTAGCAAATGTGATTTTTGGATGGAGGAAATTGCTTTCTTAGGGCATGTTGTTTCAAAGCAAGGGGTACAACCTGATCCGACAAAAGTTAAGGCTAGTTTAGAGTAGGAGCCACCTAAAAATGTATCGGAAGTTCACAGTTTTCTGGGATTGGCTGGGTATTACAGAAGATTTGTGAAAGATTTTTCTGTTATTGCAAAACCTTTGACAAATTTGTTAAAGAAAAATGCGCCATTCAATTGGAACAACATGTGTGATCAGAGTTTTGAAGAGTTAAAGAAAAGACTTACCTCAGCACCTATTCTTGCATTGCCATTTGGGAGTGGAGGATATGTGGTGTATACTGATGCTTCACGGCAAGGACTCGGATGTGTTTTGATGCAGCATGGAAAGGTTATAGCTTATGCTTCGAGGCAATTGAGGCTGCATGAACTGAACTATCCCACTCATGATCTGGAACTGGCAGCTATTGTGCATGCATTGAAAATCTGGAGGCATTATCTATATGGAGAAACATTTCAAATATTTACCGATCACAAGAGTTTAAAGTATATTCCAACACAGAAAGAGTTAAATTTGAGGCAAAGAAGGTGGATCGAGTTGTTGAAGGACTACGATTGTACTATTGATTATCACCCTGGAAAAACAAATGTAGTTGCAGATGCTTTGAGTAGAAAGACGGTGGACCAACTAGCAGGTATGATTTGCTATAATGTGGAGTATTTAGCTGCCCTCAGAGCAATGAATGTGAGTTTTAGCGTTGGTGATGATCTTTTGCTTGCCACTCTTCAAGTGAAGCCCTCCCTTAGGGACAAAATTAAGAATACACAAAATAGTGATCCATACTTGCAGAAAATGAAAGCCAATGTACAAGAAGGAAAGAACGATCTATTTATAGTACAAGAAGACGGTATGTTATTAAATGGGAAGCGTATGTGTGTGCCGAATGTAGAGGAACTGAGAACGGAGATTATGCACGAGGCGCACTATGCACCGTATGCAATGTATCCTGGCAGTACCAAGATGTATCGAGAGCTGAGACCCTACTATTGGTGGCCAACCATGAAAAAAGATGTTGCAGAGTTTGTGGCTAGATGTTTGACTTGTCAGCAAGTTAAAGCAGAACACCAAGCACCAGCCAGTAAGCTTCATCCTCTATCTATACCTGAATGGAAATGGGAAAAGATTACTATGGATTTTGTCATTGGGTTACACGTACATTCAGGAAACATGATGCTATTTGGGTGATCGTGGATAGATTAACTAAATCTGCTCACTTTTTGCCAATAAGAAAAAATGATTCTTTGGATAAGTTGGCTGAGTTGTATGTTTCGAAAATTGTGAAATTACATGGAATTCCTACCTCTATAGTCTCTGACAGAGATCCTCGTTTTACTTCTCATTTCTGGGGAAACTTGCAGAGGGCATTAGGTACAAGTTTGCACTTTAGTACAGCGTTTCATCCCCAAACAGACGGACAATCAGAAAGGACCATTCAAACATTAGAGGACATGATGAGAGCTTGCGTGATTGAGTTCAGAGGAAACTGGGATGATCATTTACCACTGATGGAATTTGCATATAATAATAGTTTTCATTCTAGTATTGACATGGCTCCGTATGAAGCTTTGTATGGAAGAAAATGTCGAAGTCCAATCTGTTGGGACGTTGAGGGATTAAGACAACTTGAAGGGCCCGAATTAGTCCAAGAAACAGTGGATAAGATACAAACAGTCAAAAAGTGTTTGAAGGCAGCTCAAGATCGGCAGAAAAGTTATGTTGACAAACATCGCAGGGAGATGGAATATGAAGTGGGAGAGAAAGTTTTTCTGAAAGTATCACCATGGAGGGAAATCTTAAGATTCGGTAAGCAAGGAAAGTTAAGTCTGAGATATATTGGGCCGTATGAAATTATCGAGCGAGTCGGACCACTAGCTTATCGATTAGCATTACCAGCAGAGTTGTCGCAAATACATGATGTGTTTCATGTGTCGATGTTACGTCGATATCGATCTGATCCTAGTCACATTTTACGTGAACCAGAGATAGAAATATCTGAGGGATTAACGTACGTAGAGGAACCGATAGAAATATTGGATCAGAGTGTAAAGAAGTTGAGAAATAAAGAAATACCAATGGTGAAGGTAAAGTGGAGTCATCACTCTCCCACTGAAGCCACTTGGGAGGTTGAGGAGAGTATGAGAGAGAAGTATCCATATTTATTCCCTGAGCCGGTACGTTAATTAAATTTCGGGACGAAATTTTTTATTAGGGGGGGGGGGGAGAATTGTGACGCCCACAATTTTTTTATACATAATTATGGGGTTAATTGATAATTATTTAAGAAATTTAGTTAATTAGTAGATATATTGTAGATTAAATTATGATCATATTAAGACTTGAACGGAGTGAATTGGAGCTTTATATAAAATTTGGGAGCAAATTATATTAATTAAGAAATAAAAAAGGACGTAATGGGTATTTAAAGAAAAGATTAATATATATATGTATAATAATAAAAAAAAGAATAAAAAAAAAGGAAAGAGAGAGAGAATTTGGTGGGCGGTAGCACGTGTTCACTCCTGCCTCACCTACTACATATATATATATATATATATATTATACTAGTACAATTTCATGCTTTAAAAATCAAATCCACACACACTTTTACACACAGTAAATTCGCGACGAACAGGTACGAATATTTTTAATTATAATTATTATTAATTTATGTAATTACATTATTTAAGAAGTGCATTTTTTAAATGTTATTTATACTACTCAATTTAGTGTTTAACCGGAAAATTTTATGAATTTGAGTATTTATAAATTAGTGATGGGTTTAAATGTCTCAATTGAATTAAGGGTGTTATAATTAATTGTTTAAACTACTTAATTTACTAGATTTAATAATTTCTATGATTAATTGGCTTAGTTAATCGGGTTGGAAAATTTTATTTGATAAATATTATAGAATTATAATTGAAAATATTATATTTACTAAAGATGAATATGTTTTGAGATAATTAAATCCAAAATTGTTATTAAGAATGGTAGTTATAATAAGATGAGGGGTTTAATGATATATTGAGAGATTGGTAAACAAAATGTATATAAATACTACTTAATATTTTATTTAGAAATTGACATTCTAGATATTAATTATACGCATATACCTTATGATAGGATGCGGGGATAGAGTAGAGGATCGAACGACTTCCTATCTGCTAACCAAATCTGTATAAAACCGAGGTAAGTAAATAATTAGTACTCTCTATATATGTGTTCTTTCTTTGTGATACTACCTTTATGTAAGTCTATGATTCGTGCTAGAATTTATCTATTCTGAAGTCGATGAGTTATTGGTCATTTGATTTGATTAATGTGGTGAAAGTGAAATGACGAAATGTATTGAAATGTTCTATTGTGGAATGATGTGTTATTGGTGTTGCCAATGATAACGTGCTGATATGGGCTATTACTTGACTAGTTGGCTTACAAGAACGGTGATATGTGGAATCGAGGGAGTGATGGAAATTGAATGTAATTATGATATGAATACCCCTTGATGTTGTTGAATAGCCTATGTGGAAAATGATATGAAAAGAGTTATGACGCGATGTGAAAAGAGGTATGATGCGAAATGAAAAGAGCTATGATGCGAACTGAAAGAGCTTTGATGCGAAATGAGATTGATGAGCCTGTGTGGCATATTAAGGGGATTCATGTATATGTGTGTAATGAATAGTGAGGTTGAGTTGGTGGAGAAAAACACTATATCACTTTTCTGGTAAGTCAACTAGGAAAAAGGACAAGTTTGATTGGTTATCGTGTTATGGGATGATTACGTGGAGAAATGAAATGAAATGAAATGTGCTTGATCAATTGATTATATTTTATATACGTTGCTTTTTTTGTCTTGTTGATATAATTGAGGTGCGTGTATAGTGGTACCGGTTATTTACTTATTGAGTTACAGGCTCATCCCTCTGCTAATATTTTTCAAGAGTAAAATTTTGTTGTGCCTATTCCCGACAACTAGGTTCACATTTTGCATTCCAGTCAGGTCGGGCCAGTATGCAGTTTTCTCCTCATTGTAAATAGAAATAAAAGTCTCATTTTGGATTAAAAGCAAGAATAGCATGTGAACAAATTATAACAGTTCCATTTTGACGTACTAGATATATATGTATATGTGATTTTGTGGATGAGATGATAGATATGCTTGTTGTGATGATGAGGCTACGTGTAATTATACTCAGCAGGGACTAGATTATGTGCATAATTACATATATAAACAGGGGTACATTAAGTGTGATATTTAGGGAGATATAGTCGTAGTGCCGTTAGAGGGTGCTACACTTCATAATCAATTGTACGTCCGGATATATGCCTAATACTCAACACAATCGTAGGAAACACCTTGTGTTATCAGTCCTTATCATTGACTGATAGATGACTCATTTCTGGCTCTAAATACATTCGTAGGGACTCTAGTAATCAATATTAAAGCCACTGTTACATTATACGACTAGGAGGCCATGTTATTCAACATAAAAATGCACTAGGACTACATTTAGAACACTCTTTCGAGCCATGGACTCAGCTTTGTACCTTTGCGCAACGACAAAGTCCTTTAAACAAATTTAGACACTTATTCCATTTTATCTTTGCCATATCGAGGGCTTGGTCAACTTTCATAATTAATCGTATGTTCGAATACATGCCTAATACTGAACAAATCGTAGGAAATACCTTGTCTTTTCAGTCCTTACCATTCACTGATAGACGACTCATTTCTGGCTGTAAATATATTCGAATTGACTCTAATAATCAATATTAAAGCCACTTTTCGACTATAGGACTAGGACTCCATCTTATTCAACATAAAAAATGCACTAGGACTACATCTAGAACACTCTTTCGTGCCATGGACTCAACTTTGTACCTTTACGCAACGACAAACTCCTGTAAACAAGTTTAGACACTAATGCACTTTTATCTTTGCCATATCGAGGGCTTGGAGAACATTCACAATCAATCGTACGTCTGGAAACATGCCTAATACTCAACACAATCATAGGAAATACCTTGTGCTTTCAGTCCTTATCATTGACTGATAGATGACTCGTTTTTAGCTGTAAATATATTTATATTGACTCTGATAATAAATATTAAAGCCACTCTTCGATTATATTACTAGGATTCCATCTTGTTTAACATAAAAATGCACTAGGACTACATCAAAAAAACTCTTTTGAGCCAAGGACTAAGCTTTGTACCTTTGCGCAACGACAAACTCCTTTAAATAAATTTAGACAGTAATGCACTTTTATCTTTGCCATATCGAGGGCTTAGAGATCCTTCATAATCAATAGTACGTTTGTATACATGCCTAATACTCAACACAATTGTACGAAACACCTTGTGTTATCAGTCCTTATCATTAACAAATAGATGACTCATTTCTGGCTATAAATATATTCGTATTAACTCTAATAATCAATATTAAAGCCAATCTTTGATTATACGACTAGGACGCCATCTTATTCAACATAAAAATGCAATAGGACTACAGTTAGAACACTCTTTCGAGCCATGGACTCAACTTTGTACCTTTTCACAATGACAAACTCCTTTAAACAATTTTAGACACTAATGCACTTTTATCGTTGCCATATCGAGGGCTTGGAGAACCTTCATTATCAATCGTACATCTGGATACATGCCTAAAACTCACAACAATCGTAGACAACACCCTGTGTTATAAGTCCTTATCATTGACTGATAGATGACTCATTTCTGGCTATAAATATATTCGTATTGACTCTAATAATCAATATTAAAGCCACTCTTCTATTATACGACTACGACGCCATCTTATTCAACATAATAATGCACTAGGATTACATTTAGAACACTCTTTCAAGCCATGGACTCAACTTTCGACCTTTTTGCAACGACAACCTCTTTTAAACAAGTTTAGACACTAATACACTTTTATCTTTGCCATATCGAGGGCTTGGAGAACCTTCATAATCAATCATACGTCCGAATACATGCCTAATACTCAACACAATCGTAGGAAACACCTTGTGTTATCAGTCCTTATCATTGACTGATAGATGTCTCATTTCTGGCTATAAATATATTCGTATTGACTCTAATAATCAATATGAAAGGCACTCTTCGATTATATGACTAGGACTCCATCTTATTCAACATAAATATGCACTAGTACTACATCTAACACACTCGTTTGAGCCATGGAATCAGCTTTGTACCTTTGCGCAACGACAAATCCTTTTAAACAAATTCAGACACTATTCCCTTTTATCTTGACATATCGAGGGCTTGGAGATCCTTCATAATCAATTGTACGTCCGGATACATGCCTAATACTCAACACAATCGTAGGAAATACCTTGTGCTTCAATCCTTATCATTGACTGATAGATGACTCATTTTTGTCTATAAATATATTCTTATTGACTCTAATAATCAATATGAAAGCCACTCTTCGCTTATATGACTAGGACTCCATCTTATTCAACATAAAAAAAGCACTAGTACCACATCTGAAACACTCGTTTGAGCCGTGGACTCAGCTTTGTACCTTTGCCCAACGACAAACTCCTTTAAACAAATTTAGAGACTTATTCCCTTTTATCTTTGCCATATCGCTTGGTCAACTTTCGTAATCAATCGTACGTCCAGATATATGCCTAATACTCAACACAATCATAGAAAAGACCTTGTGTTATCAGTCTTATCATTGACTAATGAGGACTCATTTCAGGGCTATAAATATATTCGTATTGACTCTAATAATCAATATTAAAGCCACTCATCGATTATACGACTAGGACTCCATCTTATTCAACATAAAAATGCACTAGGACTACATCTTGAACATTCTTTTCGAGCCATGGACTCAGCTTTGTACATTTGCGCAACGACAAACTCTTATAAACAAATTTATACAATTATTCCCTTTTATCTTTGCCATATCGAGGGCTTGGTCATCTTTCGTAATCAATCGTACGTCGGGATACATGCCTAATACTCGACACGATCATAGGAAACGCCTTGTGTTTTCAGTCCTTATCATTGACTGATAGATGACTCATTTCTGGCTATAAATATATTCGTATTGACTCTAATAATCAATTTTAAAGCCACTCTTTGATTATACGACTAGGACTCCATCTTATTCGACATAAAAATGCACTAGTTTAGACACTAATGCTCTTTTATCTTTGCCATATCGAGGGCTTGGAGAACCTTCAAAATCAATCGTACGTCCGGATACATGCCTAATACTCAGAACAATAGTAGGAAACACCTTATGTTTTCAGTCCTGATCATTGACTTATAGATGACTCATTTCTGGCTATAAATATATTCGTATTGACTCTAATAATCTATATTAAAGCCACTCTTCGATTATAAGACTAGGACTCTCTTTTGAGACATGGACTCATCTTTGTACTTTCCGCAACGACAAACTCCTTTAAACAAGTTTGGACACTAATGCACTTTTATCTTTTCCATATCGAGGGCTTGCAGAACCTTCATTGTCAATCCTCCGTCCAGATACATGCCTTATACCCAATACAATAGTAGGGAACACCTTGTGCTTTCAGTCCCCATCATTGATTGATAAATGACTCGTTTTTGGGTATAAATGTATTCGTATTGACTCTAATAATCAATAGTAAAGCCACTCGTTGATAATATAACTAGGACTCCATCTTATTCAACATAAAAATGCACTAGAACTACATCTAGAACATTCTTTTGAGCCATGGTCTCAGCTTTGCACCTTTGCGCAACGACAAACTTCTTTAAACAAGTTTAGACACTAATGCACTTTTATCTTTGCCATATCGAGGGCATGGAGAACCTTCAGAATCAATCTTACGTCCGGATACATGCCTAATACTCAAAAATAATTGTAGGAAACACCTTGTGCTTTCAGTCCTTATCATTAAAAATAGATGACTCGTTTTTGTCTATAAATATATTCGTATTGACTCTAATAATCAATATTAAAGCTAGTCTTCGATTATATGACTAGGAGTCCATCTCATTCGACATAAAATGCACTAGGACTACATCTAGAACACTATTTTGTGCCATGGACTCAGCTTTGTACCTTTGCACAATTACAAACTCCTTTTAAAAAGTTTAGACACTAATGAACTTTTATCTTTGCCATATCGAGGGCTTGGAGAACCTTCCTGATGAATCGTACGTCCGGATACATGCCTATTACTCAACACAATCGTAGGAAACACCTTGTGCCTTCAGTCCCTGTCATTGACTGATAGATGACTCATTTTTGGCTATAAATATATATATATCGTATTTACTCTAATAATCAATATTAAAGCCACTCTTCGATTGTATGACGAGGACCCTAGCTTATTCAACATAAAAATGCACTAGATCTACATCTAGAACATTCTTTTGAGCCATGGTCTCAGCTTTTCACCTTTGCGCGACGAGAAACTCATTTAAACAAGTTAAGACACTAATGCACTTTTATCTTTGCCATATCGAGGGCATGGAGAACGTTCAAAATCAATCGTACGTCCAGATATACGCCTAATACTCAAAACAATAGTAGGAAACACCTTGTGCTTTTCATCCTTATCATTGATAGATAGATGACTCATTTTTGGATATAAATATATTCGTATTGACTCTAATAATTAGTATTAAAGCCACACTCCGATTATACGACTAGGTGTCCATCTTATTCGACATAAAAATGCACTAGGACTACATCTAGAACACTATTTTGTGCCATGGACTCAGCTTTGTACATTTGCGCAATGACAAACTCCTTTTAACAAGTTTAGACACTAATGCACTTTTATCTTTGCCCTATCGAGGGCTTGGAGAACTTTCATAATCAATCGTACGTCCGATACATGCCTAATACACAACACAATCGTAGGAAACACCTTCTGCTTTCATTCATTATCATTGACTGATAGATGACTCATTTTTGGATATAAATATATTCGTATTGACTCTAATAATTAGTATTAAAGCCACACTCCGATTATACGACTAGGACTCCATCTATTCAACATAAAAATGCACTAGGACTACATCTAGAACTCTTATTTTGTGCCATGGACTCAGCTTTGTACATTTGCGCAATGACAAACTCCTTTTAACAAGTTTAGACACTAATGCACTTTTATCTTTGCCGTATCGAGGGCTTGGAGAACCTTCATAATCAATCGTACGTTCGGATACATGCCTAATACTCAACACAATCGTAGGAAACACCTTCTGCTTTCAGTTCTTATCATTGACTGATAGACGACTCAATTTTTGCTATAAATATATTCGTATTGACTCTAATAATCAATATTAAAGCTAGTCTTCGATTATATGACTAGGAGTCCATCTCATTCGACATAAAATGCACTAGGACTACATCTAGAACACTATTTTGTGCCATGGACTCAGCTTTGTACCTTTGCACAATTACAAACTCCTTTTAAAAAGTTTAGACACTAATGAACTTTTATCTTTGCCATATCGAGGGCTTGGAGAACCTTCCTGATGAATCGTACGTCCGGAACATGCCTATTACTCAACACAATCGTAGGAAAAACACCTTGTGCCTTCAGTCCCTGTCATTGACTGATAGATGACTCATTTTTGGCTATAAATATATATATCGTATTTACTCTAATAATCAATATTAAAAGCCACTCTTCGATTGTATGACGAGGACCCTAGCTTATTCAACATAAAAATGCACTAGATCTACATCTAGAACATTCTTTTGAGCCATGGTCTCAGCTTTTCACCTTTGCGCGACGAGAAACTCATTTAAACAAGTTAAGACACTAATGCACTTTTATCTTTGCCATATCGAGGGCATGTAGAACGTTCAAAATCAATCGTACGTCCAGATATACGCCTAATACTCAAAACAATAGTAGGAAACACCTTGTGCTTTTCATCCTTATCATTGATAGATAGATGACTCATTTTTGGATATAAATATATTCGTATTGACTCTAATAATTAGTATTAAAGCCACACTCCGATTATACGACTAGGTGTCCATCTTATTCGACATAAAAAATGCACTAGGACTACATCTAGAACACTATTTTGTGCCATGGACTCAGCTTTGTACATTTGCGCAATGACAAACTCCTTTTAACAAGTTTAGACACTAATGCACTTTTATCTTTGCCCTATCGAGGGCTTGGAGAACTTTCATAATCAATCGTACGTCCGGATACATGCCTAATACACAACACAATCGTAGGAAACACCTTCTGCTTTCATTCATTATCATTGACTGATAGATGACTCATTTTGGATATAAATATATTCGTATTGACTCTAATAATTAGTATTAAAGCCACACTCCGATTATACGACTAGGACTCCATCTTATTCAACATAAAAATGCACTAGGACTACATCTAGAACTCTATTTTGTGCCATGGACTCAGCTTTGTACATTTGCGCAATGACAAACTCCTTTTTAACAAGTTTAGACACTAATGCACTTTTATCTTTGCCGTATCGAGGCTTGGAGAACCTTCATAATCAATCGTACGTTCGGATACATGCCTAATACTCAACACAATCGTAGGAAACACCTTCTGCTTTCAGTTCTTATCATTGACTGATAGACGACTCAATTTTTGCTATAAATATATTCGTATTGACTCTAATAATTAGTATTAAAGCTACTCTTCGATTAAACGACTAGGACTCCATCGTATTCAACATAAAAAATGCACTAGGACTACATCTTAGAACACTCTTTCGAGCCATGGACTAAGTTTTGTACCTTTGCGCAACGACAAACTCCTTTAAACAAGTTTAGACACTAATGCACTTTTATCTTTGCCATATCAAGGGCCTGGAGAACCTTTATAAACAATCTTACGTCCGGATACATGCTAATACTCAATACAATAGTAGGAAACACCTTTGTGCTTTCAGTCCTATCATTGACTAATAGATGACTCATTTTTTGTTATAAAATGTATTCGTATTGACTCTAATAGTCAATATTAAAGCCACTCTTCGATTATATGACTAGGATTCCATCTTATTCAACATAAAATGGCAGCTAGGACTACATCTCGAACACTCATTTGAGCCATGGACTCAGCTTTGTACATTTTGCGCAACGACAAAACTCCTTTTGACAAGTTTAGACAGTAATGCAATTTTATCTTTGCCATATCGAGGGTTTGGAGAACCTTCATAATCAATCGTACTTACGGATACATGCCTAATACTCAACACAATCATAGGAAACACGTTGTGCTTTCAGTCGTTATCATTGACTGATAGACGGCTCATTTTTGGCTATAAATATATTCGTATTGACTCTAATAATCAATATTAAAGCCAGTCTTCGATTGTATGACTAGCAGTCTATCTTATTCAACATAAAAATGCTCTAGGACTACATCTAGAACACTCTTTTGAGCCATGGACTCAGCTTTGTACCTTTGCGCAATGACAAACTCCTTTAAACAAATTTAGACACTAATGCACTTTTATCTTTGCCATATCGAGGGCTTGGAGAACCTTCATAAACAATTGTACGTCCGGATACATGCCTAATAATCAACACAATAGTAGGAAACATCTTGTGCTTTCAGTCCTTATTATTGACTAATAGATGACTCATTTTTTGCTATAAATATATTCGTATTGACTCTAATAATAAAATATTAAAGCCACTCTTTCGATTATATGACTAGGATTCCTTCTTATTCAACAAAAAAATGCACTAGGACCACATCTCGAACACTCTTTTGAGCCATGGACTCAGCTTTGCACATTTGCGCAACAAGAAACTCCTTTTAGCAAGTTTAGACCCTAATGTACTTATATCTTTGCCATATCGAGGGCTTGCAGAACCTTCCTAATCAATCGTACGTCTGGATACATGTCTAATACTCAACACAATCGTAGGAAACACCTTGTGCCTTAAGTCCCTACCATTGACTAATAGATGACTCATCTTTGGATATAAATATATCGTATTGACACTAATAATCAATATTAAAGCCACTCTTCCATTATATGAATTGGACTCCATCTTAAATCAACATAAAAATAAAACTAGGACTACATCTAGAACACTCTTTTTGAGCCATGGTCTCAGCTTTGCACATTTGCGCAACGACAAAACTCCTTTAAACAAGTTTAGAACAGTAATGCACTTTTATCCTTGGCCATATCGAGGGTTTGGAGAACCTTCATAATCAATCTTACTTCCGGATACATGCCTAATACTCAAAACAATAGTAGGAAAACACGTTGTGCTTTCAGTCCCTTATCATTGATAGATATAGATGACTCATTTTTGTTATTAAATATATTCGTATTTACTCTAATATTCAATATTAAAGCCAGTCTTCGATTATATGACTAGGAACTCCATCTTATTCGATATAAAAATGCATTAGGACTACATTAGAACACTCTTTGTGGTATGGACTCAGCTTTGCACATTTGCGCAACGACAAACTCCTTTAAACAAGTTTAGACAGTAATGCACTTTTATCCTTGCCATATCGAGGGTTTGGAGAACCTTCATAATCAATCTTACTTCCGGATACATGCCTAATACTCAAAACAATAGTAGGAAACACGTTGTGCTTTCAGTCCTTATCATTGATAGATAGATGACTCATTTTTGTTATAAATATATTCGTATTACTCTAATATTCAATATTAAAGCCAGTCTTCGATTATATGACTAGGAGTCCATCTTATTCGACATAAAAATGCATTAGGACTACATCTAGAACACTCTTTGTGGTATGGACTCAGCTTTGTACCTTTGCGCAATGACAACCTCCTTTTAACAAGTTTAGACACTAATCCACTTTTATCTTTGCAATATCGAAGGCTTGGAGAACCTTCATAATCTATCGTACGTCCGGATACATGCCTAATTCGCAACACAATCGTAGGAAACACCTTGTGCTTTCAGTCCTTATCATTAACTGATAGATGACTCATTTTTGGCTATAATATATACGTATTGACTCTAATAATCATTATTAAAGCCACTCTTCGATTATATGACTAGGATTCCATCTTATTCAACAAAAAAAAATGCACTAGGACCACATCTCGAACACTCTTTTGAGCCATGGACTCAGCTTTGCACATTTGCGCAACAACAAAACTCCTTTTAGCAAGTTTTAGACCCTAATGTACTTATATCTTTGCCATATCGAGGGCTTGCAGAACCTTCCTAATCAATCGTACGTCTGGATACATGTCTAATACTCAACATAATCGTAGGAAACACCTTGTGCCTTAAGTCCCTACCATTGACTAATAGATGACTCATCTTTGGATATAAATATATTTCGTAATTGACACTAATAATCAATATTAAAGCCACTCTTCCATTATATGAATTGGACTCCATCTTAATCAACATAAAAATAAACTAGGACTACATCTAGAACATTCTTTGAGCATGGTCTCAGCTTTGCACATTTGCGCAACGACAAACTCCTTTAAACAAGTTTAGACAGTAATGCACTTTTATCCTTGCCATAATCGAGGGTTTTGGAGAACCTTCATAATCAATCTTACTTCCGGATACATGCCTAATACTCAAAACAAATAGTAGGAAACACGTTGTGCTTTCAGTCCTTATCATTGATAGATAGATGACTCATTTTGTTATAAATATATTCGTATTACTCTAATATTCAATATTAAAGCCAGTCTTCGATTATATGACTAGGAGTCCATCTTATTCGACATAAAAATGCAATTAGGACTACATCTAGAACACTCTTTGTGGTATGGACTCAGCTTTGTACCTTTGCGCAATTGACAACCTCCTTTTAACAAGTTTAGACACTAATCCACTTTTATCTTTGCAATATCGAAGGCTTGGAGAACTCATAATCTATCGTACGTCCGGATACATGCCTAATTCGCAACACAATCGTAGGAAACACCTTGTGCTTTCAGTTCTTATCATTAACTGATAGATGACTCATTTTTGGCTATAAATATATTCGTATTGACTCTAATAATCATTATTAAAGCCACTCTTCGATTATATGACTACGAGTCCATCTTATTCAACATAAAAATGCACTAGGACTACATCTGGAACACTCTTTTGAGCCATGGACTCAACTTTGTACCTTTCCGCAACGACAAGCTCCTTTTAACAAGTTTATACCCTAATGCACTTTTATCTTTGCCATATCGACGGCTTGGAAAACTTCCTAATCAATCGTACATCCGTATACATGCCTAATACTCACACAATCGTAGGAATCACCTTCTGCTTTCAGTTCTTATCATTGACGATAGACGACTCATTTTTTGCTATAAAATATATTCGTATTGACTCTAATAATTAGTATTAAAGCCACTCTTCGATTTATACGACTAGGACTCCATCGTATTCAACATAAAAATGCACTAGACTACATCTTAAAACACTCTTTTGAACCATGGACTCAGCTTTGTACCTTTGCGCAACGACAAACTCCTTTTGACAAAGTTTAGGCAGTAATGCACTTTTATCTTTGCCATATCAAGGGCTTGGAGAACCTTCATAATCAATCATACGTTCGGATACATGCTAATACTCACAACAATCGTAGGGGAAACACCTTCTGCTTTCAGTTCTTATCATTGACTGATAGACGACTCAGTTTTTGCTATAAATATATTCGTATTGGCTCTAATAATTAGTATTAAAGCCACTCTTCGATTATACGACTAGGACTCCATCGTATTCAACATAAAAATGCACTAGGACTATATCTAGAACACTCTTTGAGCCATGGATTCAGGCTTTGTACCTTTGCGCAACGACAAAACTCCTTTTGACAACTTTAGACAGTAATGCACTTTTATCTTTGCCATATCAAGGCTTGGAGAACCTTTCATAATTAATCATACGTCCGGATACATGCCTAATACTCACAACAATCGTAGAAACACCTTCTGCTTTCAGTTCGTACCATTGACTGATAGACGACTCAATTTTTGCTATAAATATATTCGTATTCACTCGAATAATTAGTATTAAAGCCAATCTTCGATTATACGACTAGGACTCCATCGTATTCAACATAAAATTGCACTAGGACTACATCTAGAATACTCTTTTGGGCCATGGACTCAGCTTTGTACCTTTTGCGCAACAACAAACTCCTTTTGACAAAGTTTAGACAGTAATTGCACTTTTATCTTTGCCATTATCAAGGGCTTGGAGAACCTTCATAATCAATCATACAGCCGGATACATGCCTAATACTCACAACAATAGAGGAAACACCTTATGCTATCAGTCCTTATCATTGACTGATAGATGACTCATTTTTGTCTATAAATATATTCGTATTGACTCTAATAATCACTATTAAAGTCAGTCTTCAACTATATGACTATGAGTCCATCTTATTCAACAAAAAATTGCACTAGACTACATTTTCGAAAACACTCTTTTGTGCCATGGACTCAGCTTTGTACCTTTGCGCAATGACAAACTCCTTTTAAAAAAGTTTAGACCCTAAACCACTTTTATCTTTGCCATATCGAGGGCTTGGAGAACCTTCATAACCATTGTACGTCCGGAAACATGCCTAATACTCAACACAATAGTAGGAAAACACCTTGTGCTTTCAGTCCTTATCAGTTGACTGATAGATGACTCATTTTTGGCTATAATAATATTTGTATTAACTTTAATAATCATTATTAAAGCCACTCTTCGATTATATGACTACGAGTCCATCTTATTCAACATAAAAATACACTAGGACTACATCTAGAACACTCTTTTGAGCCATGGACTAAACTTTGTTCCTTTGCACAATGACAAACTTCTTTTAACAAGTTTAGACCCTAATGCACTTATATCTTTGCCGTATCGAGGGCTTGGAGAACCTTCCCAATCAATTGTACGTCTGGATACGTGACTAATACTCAACACAATCATAGGAAACACCTTGTGCCTTCAGTCCCTATCATTGATTGATAGATGACTTATTTTGCTATAAATATATTCGTATTGACTCTAATAATCAATATTAAAGCCATTCTTCGATTATATGAATATGACTCCATCTTATTCAACATAAAAATGCACTAGGACTACATCTAGAACACTCGTTTGAGCCATGGACTCAACTTTGTACCTTTGCGCAACGAGAAACTCCTTGAACAAGTTTAGACCCTAATGCACTTATATCTTTGCCGTATCGAGGGCTTGGAGAACCTTCCCAATTCAATCGTATGTCCGGATACATGCCTAATTCTCAACACAATCGTTGTAAACACCTTGTGCTTTCAGTTCTTATCATTGGCTGATAGATGACTCAGTTTTTGCTATAAATATATTCGTATTGACTCTAATAATCAATATTAAAGCCACTATTCGATTATATGACTTGGATTCTATCTTATTCAACATAAAAATGCACTAGGACTACAACTAGAACACTCTTTTGAGCCATGGACTCAGCTTTGTAACTTTGCGCGACGACAAACTCCTTTAAACAAGTTTAGACACTAATGCACTTTCATCTTTACAATATCAAGGGCATGGAGAACCTTCAAAATCAATCGTATGTCAAGATACATGTCTAATACTCAAAACAATAGTAGGAAACACCTTGTGCTTTCAGCATTATCATTGACTGATAGATGACTCATTTTTTGCTATAAAATATATTCGTATTGACTCTAATTAATCAATATTAAAGCCACTATTCGATTATGTGACTAGGAGTCCATCTTATTCAACAGAAAAATGCACTAGGACTACATTTCGAACACTCTTTTGTGCCATGGACTCAGCTTTGTACTTTTGCGCAATTACAAACTCCTTTTAAACAAGTTTGGACACTAATCCACTTTTATATTTGTCATATCGAGGGCTTGGAGAACCTTCATAAACAATTGTACGTCCGGATACATACGTAATACTCAACACAATAGTGGGAAACCACCTTGTGCTTTCAGTCCTTATCATTGACTGATAGATGACTCATTTTTGGTTATCATTGACCTCTAGTAATCAATATTAAAGCCACTCTTTCGATTATATGACTAGGATTCCATCTTATTCAACATAAAAATGCACTAGGACTACATTTCGAACACTCTTTTGAGCTATGGACTCTGCTTTATACCTTTACACAATGACAAACTCCTTTTAACTAGTTTAGACACTAATGCACATTATCTTTCCATATCGAGGGCTTGGAGAACCTTGATAATCAATCGTACGTCAGGGATACATGCCTAATACAGAACACAATTGTATGAAAAACAACTTTGTGCTTTCAGTCCCATCATTGACTGATAGATGTCTCATTTTTAGCTATAAAAGTGTTCGTATTGACTACTAATATTCAATATTAAAGTCAATCTTCGATTATATGACTAGAGTCCATCTTATTCAACTATAAAAAATGCACTAGGACTTCATCTGGAACACTCTATTGAGTTATGGACTCAGCTTTGTACCTTTACACAACGACAAAACTCCTTTTACCTAGTTTAGACACTAATGCACTTTTATCTTTGCCATATGAAGGGCAGGGAGAACCTTCAAAATCAATCGTACGTCCGGGATACATGTCTAATACTCAAAATAATTGTAATGAAACACCTTGTTCTTTCAGTCACCATCATTAACTGATAGATGGCTCATTTTGGGCTATAAATATCTTCGTATTAACTCTAATA
>JACGWO010000014.1:41501-168100 GCA_034509735.1 Sesamum alatum
GACTACATCTAGAACACTCTTTGAGCCATGGACTCAGCTTTGAACCTTTGCGCAACGACAAACTCCTTTAAACAAATTTAGACACTAATGCACTTTTATCTTTGTCATATCGAGGGCTTGGAGAACCTTTCATAATCAATCGTACGTCCGGATACATGCCTAATACTCCGACAATTGTAGGGAAACACCTTTGTGCTTTCAGTCCTTATCATTGACTGATAGATGACTCATTTTTTGCTATAAATATATTCGTATAGACTCTAATAATCAATATTGATCTATTCATCTAGGACGGTACCTTTGAACAACGACAAACTCCTTTTAAACAAATTTAGAACTTATTCCTTTTATCTTTGCCATATCGAGGGCTTGGTCAACCTTCGTAATCAATAGTACGTCCGGATACATGCCTAATACTCAACACAATTCGTAGAAAACACCTTGTGGTTTTCAATCCTTATCATTACTGATAGATGACTCATTTCTGGCTATAAATATATTCGTATGACTCTAATGATCAATATTAAAGCCACTCTTCGATTATAGACTAGGACTTCCATCTTATTCAACATAAAAAGCACTAGAACTACATCTGGAAACACTTCTTTTGAGCCATGGACTCAGCTTTGTACCTTTGCGCAACGACAAACTCCTTTAAAAAGTTTAGACACTAATGCACTTTTATCTTTGCCATATCGAGGGCTTGGATAACCTTCATAATCAATCGTACGTCCGGATACATGCCTAATACTCAACACAATCGTAGGAAACACCTTGTGCTTTCAGTCCTTATCATTGACTGATAGATGACTCATTTTTGGCTATAAATATATTTGTATTTACTCTAATAATCAATATTAAAGCCACTCTTCGATTATATGACTAGGGCTTCATCTTATTCAACATAAAAATGACTTAGGACTACATCTAGAACACTCTTTGAGCGATGGACTCAGCTTTTGTACCTTTGCACAATGAACAAACTCCTTTAAACAAATTTAGACACTATTCCTTTTATCTTTGCCATATCGAGGGCTTGGTCAGACCTTCATAATCAATCGTACGTCCGGATACATGCCTAATACTCAACACAATCGTAGGAAACACCTTGTGTTTTCAGTCCTTATCATTGACTGATAGATGACTCATTTTGGCTATAAATATATTCGTATTGGCTCTAATAATCAATATTAAAGCCACTCTTCGATTATATGACTAGGACTCCATCTTATTCAACATAAAAATTATCTAGGACTACATCTAGAAACACTCTTTCGAGCCATGGACTCATCTTTGTACCTTTGCAAGACAAACTCCTTTAAAAAGTATTAGACACTAATGCACTTTTATCTTTGCCATATCGAGGGCTTGGAGAACCTTCATAATCAATCGTACGTCCGGATACATGCCTAATACTCAACACAATCGTAGGAAACACCTTGTGCTTTCAGTCCTTATCATTGACTGATAGATGACTCATTTTTTGGCTATAAATATATTCGTATTGACTCTAATAATCAATATTAAAGCCACTCTTCGATTTTATGACTAGGACTCCATCTTATTCAACATAAAAATGCACTAGGACTACATCTAGAACACTCTTTTGAGCCATGGACTCAGTTTTGTACCTTTGCGCAACGACAAACTCTTTAAACAAGTTTAGACACTAATGCACTTTTATCTTTGCCATATCGAGGGCTTGGAGAACCTTCATAATCAATCGTACGTGCGGATACATGCCTAATACTCAACACAATTGTAGGAAACACCTTGTGCTTTCAGTCCTTATCATTGACTGATAGATGACTCATTTTTTGCTATAAATATATTCGTATTTACTCTAATAATCAATATTAAAGCTACTCTTCGATTATATAGACTAGGACTCCATGTTATTCCACATAAAAAATGCACTAGGACTACATCTAGAACACTCTTTTGAGACATGGACTCATCTTTGTACCTTTGCGCAACGACAAACACCTTTAAACAAGTTTAGACACTAATGCACTTTTATCTTTGCCATATCAAGGGCTTGGTGAACCTTCATAATCAATCGTACGTCCGAATACATGCCTAATACTCAACACAATCGTAGGGAACACCTTGTGCTTTCAGTCCTTATCATTGACTGATAGATGAACTCATTTTGGCTATAAATATATTCGTATTGACTCTAATAATCAATATTAAAGCCACTCTTCATTATATGACTAGGATCCATCTTATTCAATATCAATATGCACTAGGACTACATCTAGAACACTCTTTTGAGCCATGGACTCATCTTTGTAACCTTTGCGCAACGACAAACTCCTTTAAACAAATTTAGACACTAATGCACTTTTATCTTTTTCATATCGAGGGCTTGGAGAACCTTCATAATCAATCGTACGTCCGGATACATGCCTAATACTCAACACAATCGTAGGAAACACCTTGTGTTTTAAGTCTTTATATATTGACTGATAGATGACTCATTCTGGCTGTAAATATATTCGTATTCTAATAATCAATATTAAAGCCACTCTTTGATTATACGACTAGGAATCCATTTTATTCAAACATTCTAGGAAGATGGCTGAAAATTCTCTCCAACCTCTCTCACGCACTTCACACACTACCCTCTCTCACAAAACACACCCATCACCTTCTTCGCCATTGAAGGAGGAACCGGTGAGGATGAAGCGGATCATTTTGCTGATTGTGATGAGGCACTACCCGTTTCAAGCGATCCTCAACGTTGGAGGGGGATCTTGAGAGTTTTCGAAAAGATTTCAACATGGCTGAATTTGCTTCTCTTGGAAAAAGAATCATTGGGAGGGAAACTCTCATGGATTAGAAGCTTTGAAGCTTGTCAATGAATCATGGCAAGAACAATATGGCCCCTCCCGGAAGACTCTCGGTTTTGGTGGCTCCACCAGCCCTCAAGCCCACCTCCGAGCATGAACTCACCCCATATCAATCCCTCTTGAGCCTAGACGTGCTAGGAGGAACATCTCTCACATTCCACCGGCGAACTCGCAGGTGACTCTTCAACTTCCACCGCCACTGCTGCTAGGGTTTTTGAGGCCAACCCTTTGGTTGCTGAACATGGTGTCTCTTCACCTTCTTTGGGGGCTGTTGGAGGCCTTTTCACCTCCATTCCACATGCTGAAAACGTTCATAAATCAGGCTCACATTCGCCGGCTATTTGCTCCCTCCCCGCGCCACCGAATATGGAATCTCCTCCTCCGTCTTTGTGTGTTAAACCAGCAGCAACTCCTTCATACCTGGATGCTCTTAGACGCTGCTCCAGCAACCTTAAGCAAAGGAGCCCTCCCTTGCAGCTGGATAAGACTAATGGTTCACCCTTGGCCACCATTGGAAATCAGCCTTCGGCTTTTGATTCAGCACTTACCTCACCCCCTCTCAACACTCTTGCTGGAGGCTCAAGGTAATCATGACTCCCCTTCCTCTTCAAGCAAGATTCACCCATCACTTTGGCTGCAAAAATGCTCCGGTTGCCCCGGTTATTAATGTTGATTCGCCGATTGCTTCGGGTCTTTGTATTGATCCATCTAAAGTTCTTGATTCGGGTGCGCCGCTCCTTTATTCTTCTTCTAAACTGAATATCCGAGTGGTTCGAATGTGTCTTTGGGGCTGAATGCTTGTAATGATGCTTTTGCTACCTCTTGTGAGCTATCGAAAAAGAAGTCCTTGCGGTTTATTCCACCGGAATTCCAAAACGGAGAAGTGATTGTTAGACCCTCTCTTGACATGATAAAAATGGTTCTAAACGATGGGAAACTACGGCGGTTGGATATCTCCTTGGACGCGAACCCCCTTTCTTCCCTTTCCGGGACTTCATTCATGCAAATTGGCCCGGTATCAAAGAAGTGACAGCCACCACCAACGGTTTCTTCTTCTTTACATTTGAAAATGCTTCGGCTATGGATGAGATTATTGAGAGCGGCCTTTGGCTCTTCCAAGGTCAGCCCATTGTTCTTCAACGTGGGAACTGGGAATGGTCTTAAGAAAGCAAAGCCACACACAAGTCCCTGTTTGGATCCGCATTTGGCACCTTCCTGTTGAACTATGGACAGATGAGGTTTGAGCACCATTGCTAGCGGTATCGGCAAACCACTTTACAGCGACGCTATCACAAAGGCATGCACGAGGCTAGATTTCGCTCGTGTATGCGTTATGCTTGATTACTCCTCTACTCTTCCCAAGCACATTATCATCATGATCCCTTTAGAGGACGGATCAGAATCCCCATGCCGGAATTGACATTGAATATGAATGGATTCCCCTAAATGTCCAACATGTTGCTCCCTCGGCCACTCGGCCAAGGCTTGTCCTTCACTGAAGAAGCCGACAAAACAACCGCCTGCTACTCTACATTCCGAAACAAGCCCCTCCTCGGATCCGCATGACCTCTGAGATTACGCCGGTGAGCACCATTCCAGAACAGGCACTTAAAACCACCCGGTTGCCCCCCCTCGGGCCTCATCTCCTGTGGACCTCTAGCTTGCACTCTTGCGCATTCCCCAGCCCCTTCTGATCGCCCCCCTCGGGCTTCCGCCGATGGCTTGGCTCCTCTCCCCGACGGGAACATTGAGAGCATCCCCACCCATAATCCATTTGATGCTCTAGGTGAGATACCACTTGATGATGATTTGACCTCTCCGGGCCCTAACAGACGCAGCCCGCCGCAAGGTTACAAATGATTAGAGCAGCCGCTTGGAATGTGCGGGGTCTTAACCGCCAAGACCACCAACAAGCTATTGCTTCGCTTGTCCATGAATTTCGACTCCACCTCATTGGTCTCCTTGAAACAAGGGTCTCCCACCCCAATATTAATCGAATAAAGGTATGCTTACTCCCCAATTGGAGTTGGTTTATTGACTACACTGGGCCCGGTAACCCGTTATGGATTGCGTGGAACAATTCTGAACTTGGTATTGATGTTATTGACTCTGGGCCCCAATTTGTGCATTGTTGTGTCACCATGCATTGTCGCATGATTTCTGTTTTATTACCTTTGCTTACGGTGCAAATGATTCTATCGCTCGACGCGATCTCTGGTCTAAACTGTATGAACTCTCTTTATCTGTTGTTGCTTTTCCTTGGCTTGTCCTTGGTGATTTTAATGCAGTTATTGACTTGAGCGAAGTCTGTGGTGTTTCGGGGGATATTCAAACGGGTATGGAGGAATTTAGCAACTGTATCTCTTGCTCCGGTTTATTACACCTCCCCACCTCTGGTGCGCGCTTCACTTGGCATAATTGTAGTGACGGGGCACGCAGCCTTTGGAAGTGCCTTGACCGAGCTTTGGCTAATGATGAATGGATCTCCAAATGGCCTGGTTCATCTGTTTTGTGCGGCACTCCCCGGACTTCAGATCATTCTCCTCTTGTTCTCTAGGGACATGCCCCTCCCCCCCCGTCCACCATGTTTCGATTTGACAACTTCCTTATTGCTTGCCATGGTTTTCTTTCGGAAGTTGGTAAGACTTGGGCTGCTCCTATTCATGGACTTCTCTGTACTCAGTTACGAGGAAACTTAAGCTCCTCAAACCTATTTTCCGTCGTATGAGGAAGGAAAAGGGTGACTTATCGGCCAATGTCAAAATGGCTACGGAATTCTTAGCTATTGTGTAGACTCACTTGATCTGCGACTTCGGCACCAACCTCTCCTCCTGCAGATTGAGCGCCTGTGCAAAATTCTTGTTGCGCGTGCCACCTCTCGAATTGGAAATGCTTAAACAAAGATCAAAAATGCTTTGGCTTAAGGGGGGTGATGATTGCTCGAAATTATTCTTCCGGAAAGTAGCTGCACGACGTTCAGCGCTTCGTGTCTTCCAAATCCACAATAATGACGGAGCCTTCTCACTTCTCCGAATGAGGTGCAGTCCGAATTCGTGAACTTTTATGAACGCCTACTTGGGGGCCTTAGAAGACGATCCACTGTCTCACTGAGCCACTTGGTTCCTTTCCTTCGCTATTCTATCCCTGCTGAGTTAAGCTCTGGAATGACCAGGCCGGTTACACACGGTGACATCAAATCGGCTCTTTTTGACATTCCGGATGATAAATCTCCTGGTCCTGATGGCTTCTCATCTGCTTTCTTCAAAGCTGCTTGGCCCATTATTGGTGATGAATTTGTTGCTGCTATTCGGGAATTCTTCCTCTCCGGTAGAATTCTTAAGCAAGTCAATGCCACCATCATTACTCTTGTCCCAAAAGTTCAACTCCCGGGGTTTGTGAATGACTTTCGTTCAATCTCTTGCTGTAATATCCTCTACAAGGTCATCTCTAAGATCATTGTTCAGCGCATCAAACCAGTCCTTGAACACATTATCAGCCCGTCACAAAATGCCTTTGTTCCAGGAAGAAGAATTTCGGACAACATCCTTCTTGCCCAAGAGCTATTCAGCGAGTACAACCGGAAAAAGTGGTCCTCCTAGAGCTGCGCTTAAAGTTGACCTTCGGAAAGCTTTCGACTCTCTCGAGTGGGACTTCATTATTGCTGTACTTCGACTCTTCCAATTCCCGCATATCCTTGTTGCATGGATTGAGGAATGCATTACCACCACTTCATTCTCCATTTGCCTCAATGGTGAGCCCCACATTTTTCCAAGGTAGTAGGGGACTTCAACAAGGAGATCCCCTCCCCCTACCTCGTCGTCTTATGCATGGAAGTCTTCCATCTCCAGCTCCAAAAATCCATTGCTGAAAAAACCCTTTACATTTCACCCGCAATGCAAGGAACTGGGTCTTTTCTGTCTTTCCTTTGCTGATGACCTTATCCTCTTTTGCCGTGCGGAAGCCCCCTCGATCCAGGTTTTCAGAGACGCCCTGGAATGGTTATCTCTTGCATCGAGCCTTCAGGTTAACCGTGACAAAAGTCAACTTATCCTCTCTAAGTCAGCTGAGCCCCTGCGCCCGGACCTCCATCATTTTCTTGGTTTTCAAGCTGGAGTTCTCCCTCTCAAATACCTTGGTCTTCCCCTACTGCACTCCCGCCTCACTTTGTATAACTATCAACCTTTGCCAAAAGATTGACAAGTGTATCGCGGGCTGGGCGGGTATCCCCCTCTCTTTGCAGGAAGAGTCCAACTCATTAAATCGGTCCTCTCTTCTCTTCACACCTATTGGATGGCATTCTTCCTTTGGAAAGAAGTCATTAAAATTATTGAGAAGAAATTCCGTAAATTCCTTTGGCAAGGGCATTCTGATCGAGGTTATGCAAAAGTCGCTTGGGATCAAGTGTGTCGGCCAAAAGATGAGGGAGGTCTTCGAATTAGACCTATTGCTCCCTTAAATCAATCCCTTATGATCCAGCATTTATGGGACGTCCTTCAGCGCTCTCCCCACTCAATTTGGGCTCAATGGATTTGGCAATATCGACTTAGGAAAGCAACTATTTGGACTATCTCCCCGACTATTGGGTCTTGGAGTTGGCATAAAATGATGGCTTCGCCACTTTCTTCTGAATGGGGTTCGTTTTCAGATTGGCTTGGACCCTCAATTCCAACTCTAGCAGGACCCTTGGCACCCCCTGGGTGTTCTCATTCACCGGTTTCCCCGGGGTCCCGCCATCACTAGCATCCCACTTGACGCACCTTTGAGGTCTGTCATCCGATCGGGGCAATGGAACTGGTCTATCACAAACTTTGAGCTTTTTGATATCTTGACTGCTCTCCCTCCGATCTCCCCTGGACCATCTCGGATTCTTTGGGCTCCCATAGCGGTACACTATCTAACTCGGACACTCTGGGCATTTTCCAACCCCCCGGACCAAAGGTGGAGTGGTCTTCCTTATTCCATGGCCCTTTCCGCATTCACCGAAATCTTTTTATTCTGTGGCTCGCTATTAGAGAGCGTCTCTCTACCATGGACAAGCCTTGGTGCCCAGCGGACTCTTGGGAGTGCGTCCTCTGTAATTCTGGAATGGCTGAGAGCCACGCTCACCTCTTCTTTGATTGCACTTTCTCCCGAAGATGGCTTTCCCTCCTTTGACAGCGTACCAAAATCCAATGGCCTCATTCTTCGTGGAGTTTAGGCATCAGATGGGCCTCCATTCGATGGCATGGTAAACATATCATTAACGCAGCATACCGTGCCACTCTTGCCTCGCTTGTTTATCACATTTGGCGTGAGCGTAATTCTCGTAGATTCCAAAGCTCCTCCCTTTCTGTTAATGCTTTGGTGGATCTTGTTCTTGAGCAGGTACGCTCACGCATCTGCAGAGATGACTTGAAGCCCACGCTTCAAACTTTTGCCCTTTTCCGCCTTTGGCGTATCCCATGGAACCTCCCTGTTGAATAGCGCTGGTTCTTGCTGATTGATGATTGTTGTTGACTGTTGATTGTTGTTTTTTGGGGCTGCCTTGTTGATTTCCCTTTGATGTTTTTGGGCCGGCTTGCCGCCGTGATTGGTCTGTTCTTTTGTTTTCCTGCCATTGACTCCGCTTTGAAATGGCTCGTTGATGTTGCTTTGTGCCCAGGATCGCTGAATCACTGTTGCTTTCCTTGGTGCACCCTCCGGACAAGGTGGTTTTGCCTTTGTCATTGTTGTAAACACTCCTTTCTATTTATGAAATTTACATTTACCTAAAAAAATAAAATGTACTAGGACTACATCTAGAACCCTCTTTTGAGCCATGGACTCAGCTTTGTACCTTTGCGCAACGACAAACTCCTTTAAACAAGTTTAGACACTAATGCACTTTTATCTTTGCATATCGAGGGGTTATCAACCTTCGTAATCAATCGTACGTCCAGCTACATGCCTAATACTCAACACAATCGTATGAAACACCTTGTGTTTTCTGTCCTTATCATTCACTGATAGATGACTCATTTTTAGCTATAAATATATTCGTTTTGACTCTAATAATCAATATTAAAGCCACTCTTCTATTATAAGACTAGGACTCCATGTTATTCAACATTAAAATGCACTAGGACTACATCTAGAACTCATCTTATCCTTTGCGCCAAGACAAACTCCTTTAAACAAATTTAGACACTAATGCACTTTTATCTTTGCCATATCGAGGGCCTGGAGAACCTTTATAATCAATTGTACGTCCGGATAGATGCCTAATACTCAACACAATCGTAGGAAACACCTTGTGTTTTAAGTCTTTATTATTGATTGATAGATGACTTGTTCTGGCTATAAATATATTTGTATTGACTCTAATGATTAATATTAAAGCCACTCTTCGATTATACGACTAGGAATCCATCTTATTCATCATAAAAATGTACTAGGACTACATCTAGAACACTCTTTTGAGCCATGGACTCAGGTTTGTACCTTTGCACAACGACAAACTCCTTTAAACAAATTTGGACACAAATTCCCTTTTGTCTCTGCCATATCGAGGGGTTGGTCAACCTTCGCAATCAATCGTACGTCCTAATACATGCCTATTACTCAACACAATTGTGGGAACACCTTGTGTTTTAGGTCTTTATTATTGACTGATAGATAAACTCATTCTGGCTATAAATATATTCGTATTGACTCTAATAATCAATATTAAAGCCACTCTTCGATTATAAGACCAGGACTCTATGTTATTCAACATTAAAATGCACTACGACTACATCTAGAACACTCTTTGAGCCATGGACTCATATTTGAACCTTTGCGCAAAGACAAACTCCTTTAAACAAATTTAGACACTAATGAACTTTTATCTTTGCCGTATCAAGCATTTGGAGAACCTTCATAATCAGTCGTAAGTCCGGATACATGCCTAATACTCAACTCAATTGTAGGAAAGACCTTGTGCTTTCAGCCCTTATCATTGACTGATAGATGACTCAGTTTTTGCTATAAATATATTCGTAATGACTCTAATAATCAATATTAAAGTCACTCTTAGATTATATGACTAGGACTCCATCTTATTTGAAATAAAATGCACTAGGACTACATCTAGAACACTCTTTTAAGCCATAGACTCAGCTTTGTACCATTTGCGCAACGACAAACTCCTTTAAACAAGTTTAGACACTAATGCACTTTTATCTTTGCCGTATCAAGCGTTTGGAGAACCTTCATAATCAATCGTAAGTCTGGATACATGTCTAAATCTCAACATAATCGTAGGGAACACTTTGTGCTTTCAGTCCTTATCATTGATTGATAGATGACTCAGTTTTTGTTATAAATATATTCGTAATGACTCTAATAATCAATTTTAAAGCCACTCTTAGATTATATGACTAGGACTCCATCTTATTTGAATTAAAATGCACTAGGACTACATCTAGAACACTCTTTTGAGCTATGGCTCAGCTTTGTCAGTTTGCGCAACGACAAACTCCTTTAAACAAGTTTAGACACTAATGCACTTTTATGTTTGCCGTATCGAGGTATTGGAGAACCGTCATAATCAATCGAATGTTCGGATACATGCCTAATACTCAACACAATCGTAGGAAACACCTTGTGCTTTCAGTCCTTATCATTGACTGATAGATGACTCATTTTTTGCTATAAATATATTCGTATTGACTCTAATAATCAATATTAAAGCCACTCTTCGATTATAAGACTAGGACTCCATGTTATTCAACATTAAAATGCGCTAGGACTACATCTAGAACACTCTTTTGAGCCATGAACTCATCTTTGAACCGTTGCGCAAAGACAAACTCCTTTAAACAAATTTAGACACTAATGCACTTGTATCTTTGCCATATCGAGGGCTTGGAGAACCTTCATAATCAATCGTACGTCCGAATACATGCCTAATACTCAACACAATCGTAGGAAACACCTTATGCTTTCAGTCGTTATCATTGACTGATAGATGACTCTGTTCTGGCTATAAATATATTTGTATTGACTCTAATAATAATTATTAAAGCATACGACTAGGACTCCATCTTATTCAACATAAAAATGCACTAGGACTACATCTAGAACATTCTTTCGAGCCGTGGACTCAGCTTTGTACCTTTGCGCAACGACAAACTCCTTTAAACCAGTTTAGACACTAATGCACTTTTATCTTTGCCATATTGAGGGCTTGGAGAACCTTCATAATCAATCGTACGTCCGCATACATGCCTAATACTCAACACAATTGTAGAAAACACATTGTGCTTTCAGTCGTTATCATTGACTGATATATGACTAATTTTTTGGCTATAAATATTTTCGTATTGACTCTAATAATCAATATTAAAGCCAATCTTCGATTATATGACTAGGACTCCATCTTATTCAACATAAAAATGCCCTAGTACTACATCTAAAATACTTTTTTGTGCCATGGACTCAGCTTTGTACCTTTTCACAATGACAAACTCCTTTAAATAAATTTAGACACTTGTTCCCTTTTACCTTTGCCATATCGAGGGCTTCGAGAACCTTCATAATCAATCGTACATCTGGATACATGCCAAATACTCAACATAATCGTAGGAAACACCTCGTATTTTCAGTCCTTATATTCACTAATAGATGACTCATTTTTGGCTATAAATATATTCGTATTGACTCAAATAATCAATATTAATGCCGCTCTTCGATTATAAGACTAGGACTCCATATTATTCAACATTAAAATGCACTAGTACTACATCTAGAACACTCTTTCGAGCAATGGACTCAGCTTTGTACCTTTGCGCAATGACAAACTCCTTTGAACCAGTTTAGACTCTAATGCACTTTTATCTTTGCCATATTGATGGATTGGTCAACCTTCGTAACCAATCGCACGTCTGGATACATGCCTAATACGCAACACAATCATAGGAAACACCTTGTCTTTTCTGTCCTTATCATTGACTGATAGATTACTCATTTCTGGCTATAAATATATTTGTATTGACTCTAATAATCAATATTAAATCCACTCTTCAATTATAAGACTAGGATTCCATGTTATTAAACATTAAAATGCACTAGGACTACATCTAGAATACTCTATTGAGCCATGAACTCATATTTGAACCTTTGCGCAAAGACAAACTCCTTTAAACAAATTTAGACACTAATGCACTTTTATCTTTGTCATATCGAGGGCTTGGCGAACCTTCATAATCAATCGTATGTCCGGGTACATGCCTAATACTCAACACAATCGTAGGAAACACCTTGTGCTTTCAGTCGTTATTATTGATTGATAGATGATTCCATTTGGCTATAAATATATTCGTATTGACTTTAATAATAATTATTAAAGCCAGTTTTCGATTATACGACTAGGACTCCATCTTATTCAACATAAAAATGCACTAGAAAGGAAAAAATGGCTAAGAAAAAGAGACAAAATTCTCTCCTCCCTCTCTCACACACTACACACACTACCTCTCCTCACAACACACCATCATCTTCTCCAAATCCAGCCATCGTTGCTGGTCTTTTGACCTCCAGCATTGACGGCAATGATGACATTGGTGTGGAGAACGTAGCCACCGGGGGAGAGGGAGAGGCCACCGTCGATGATTTGAGCCCTTTGGGATCTGATTTTTCCATGGCTAAAGTTGTTAACCTTACCTCCCGAGCTATGAATGGAGACCCTCAAGCCATGAAGGAGATCCAGCTCCTTTACACTCGGTTGAAGGCGGCGGATGCTGCTTCCCATTCGCCACATCCAACCGCCATGCTCCCAAAGCTCAAACCCGCATCTGAGCACTCTCTCACTCCATTCCGCCCTCCTCTCCGTCCAGCTCGACGTGTTGTGCTCTCGGATATTGCTACACCACCGGCGGTGCTTGTGTCCCCTCATCTTCTGCCGAAGGCGCACGCGACTCCTCATCTTCCGCTGCTGCAAAACAGCCCTTTGGGCGAGTCACTAGGTATGGACGAAGAGGGTGACCTTTCCCCTCCTCATATGGTTGTTGTTGCTCCATTCCCTTCCCCCTCATGTGCTGAAAAGTCGCCACCAACAGCCCCGTTTTTGTCGGTTTCTCAAATCTTTGCTGCACCGGCGCATAGAGTCTCCTCACTTGGTGTGGACAAAAAGGGTGACCTTTCCCCTCCTCATTTGGCTGTTGAAACTCCATTTCCTTCCCCCTTATGTGCTGAAAACTCGCCACCAACATCCCCATTTCTGTAGGTTTCTCAAAACTTGGCTACGCCGGCAAATAGAGTCTCTTCACTTGGTGTGGACGAAGAGGGTGCCCTTTCCCCTCCTCATATGGCTATTGAAACTCCACTTCCTTCCACCTCATGTGCTGAAAACTTGCCACCAACAGCCCCATTTCTGTCGGTTTCTCAAAACTTGGCTGCGCTGACGAATAGAGTCTCTTCAAGCCCACCATTGCTTCCATGGCCTTCCTCTACACTCACTCATGGATCATCTTACAAAGATGTGCTTAAAGGACGCCCTCCCAATCTCATAATGGCTGGAAAAGAAGCCTTTGTTGCTGAAGGTAATGAATTAATGCCTTGCTCTTTGTCACGCCCCAATGAAACTATTCACCCTCTCAACATAGAAGATTCCTCTATCATTATGGCTGATGTGAATTCTCCGGTTGCTCTGGTCTTGGTTAACAATTCGATTAATGTGGCTGATTCTCCGGCTTTGGTTGATGGCCCTTTTAACATGATTACTCTGGTTGCTTCGGGCTTGTTAGTCAATTCGGCTGATTCTAATGCCCCGATTGCCCCGGTTGTTATTGCTGGTTCTCCAGTTGATCCGGACTTGCGTATTGACCCGTCTAAAGATATTGATACGGTTGCTACGTCCTTGCTTAATTCATTTTCTAAATTGAATTTTCCGAGTGTCCCGAATTTGTCTTTGGGGCTGAATTCCCATCATGACGCCTTTGCTGCCTCTTGCGAGCAATCGAAAAAGAAGTCCTTGCGGTTTGTTCCCCCGGAATTCCAAAACGGAGAAGTTATTGTTCGACCCTCTCTTGACATGATAAAAAATGGTTCTAAGCGGTGGGAAACTACGGCGGTTGGATACCTCCTTGGTCGCAAACCACCTTTCTTTCCCTTCCGGGACTTCGTTCACGCGAATTGGCCTGGTATCAAAGAAGTGACAACCACTATCAATGGTTTCTTCTTCTTCACTTTTGAAAATGCTTCGGCTATGGATGGGATTATTGAGAGCGGTCCTTGGCTCTTCCAAGGACAGCCCATTGTTCTTCAAAGATGGGAACCCGGAATGGTCTTACGAAAACAAAGCCACACTCAAGTTCCTGTTTGGATCCGCCTTTGGCACCTTCCTGTTGAACTCTGGACGGATGAGGGTTTGAGTACCATTGCTAGCGGTATTGGCAAGCCACTATACAACGATGCTATCACAAAGGCATGTATGAGACTGGACTTTGCTCATGTATGCGTTATGCTTGATTACTCCTCCACTCTCCCCAAGCACATTATCATCATGATTCCTTCAGAGGACGGATCGGAGTCACCATGCCGCATTGACGTCGAATATGAATGGATCCCACCTAAGTGTCGAACTTGTTGCTCCCTTGGCCATTCGGCCAAGGCTTGCCCTACCTTGGAAAAGCCGCCAAAACAACCGGCCGCTATCTACATTCCAAAATCAGCCCCTCCTCGGACCACAACTACCGAGCATGCTCCGGCCAGCTCTACTTCAAAGCAGGCACATTAGAAACACCTAGTTGCTTCCTATGTCCCCAAACCTCCGAATCACTGGGCCACAACTTCAAGGAATGCTCCTATCCACTCAATTCCGGCCCCCCCATCTCCTTTGGAAAGAGCAGCTATTAATGATCATCCTCCTCCCCCTTTGGAGAATATTGAGAGCATCCCCACTCACAATCCTTTTGAAGCTCTCAATGAGGTGTGCCTTGAAGCTGATTTCACCTCCTCGGGCCCTAATAGACGCAGCCCGCCTCATGGTTATAAATGACTTGAGCTGCCACTTGGAATGTGCGGGACTTTTTGTTGGATTGATCAGTTCGCTTCGATTGGCTTGTAGAAGTGTTTGTTATGTTGCCTTTGTTGATTTTGGGCCGGCTTGTAGTCGAGTTTTGTTTTTGGCCTATTGATGTATTTTTGCTGTCATGTCTGCCTTGTTGCTTTGTGCTCCTTGTTGCAGCTGGCTTGTCGTTATTTTGTGCCCAGGATTGGTAGATTGATGTTCCCTTCCTAGGCCTTCGTTCTTTTGAGGACTGGGCGCACAGCCTACGTCACTGATGTAACTTTCTCTTTATTTATGCAATTTACCTTTACCTAAAAAAAAAAAAAAATGCACTAGGACTACATCTAGAACACTCTTTCGAGCCATGGACTCAGCTTTGTACCTTTGCGCAACGACAAACTCCTTTAAACCAGTTTAGACACTAATGCACTTTTATCCTTGCCATATTGAGGGCTTGGAGAACCTTCATAATCAATCGTACGTCCGGATACATGCCTAATACATTGTGCTTTCAGTCATTATCATTGACTGATATATGACTAATTTTTGGCTATGAATATATTCGTATTGACTCTAATAATCAATATTAAATCCACTCTTCGATTATATGACTAGGACTCCATCTTATTCAACATAAAAATGCACTAGTACTACATCCAAAACACTTTTTTGAGGCATGGACTCAGCTTTGTACCTTTGCACAACGACAAACTCTTTTAAACAAATTTAAACACTAATTCCCTTTTATCTTTGCCATATCGAGGGCTTGGTCAAACTTCGTAATCAATCGTACGTCCGGATACATGCCTAATACTCAACACAATCGTAGGAAATACCTTGTGTTTTCAGTCCTTATCCTTCACTGATAGATGACTCATTTTTGGCTATAAATATATTCGTATTGACTCTAATAATCAATATTAAATCTACTCTTCGATTATAAGATTAGGACTTCATGTTATTCAACATTAAAATGCACAAGGACTACATTTACACTCTCTTTTGAGTCATTGACTCATCTTTGTACGTTTTTTATTTTTCGGTAAAGGTAAGTTTCATTAAATAGAAAAGAGTTACAAAAGTACATGTCAATCAATCGGAACCTTGGAAATGAGTCCAAGGGATCCGCCACAGTCTAAATAATGCTATAGTACTAATATTACAAGGAAGATCAGAACTCAAAATAAGTTGTCGGATTTCCTCAACCACTAATCTCCCTATCATATCAGCAGTACGCTCGGTTGCTTGGAACCTCCTTCGGTTGCGTTCTTGCCATAGGTGGTGGATAAATGAAGCCAACAAAGCTCTATATGCTGCATTAATAACATGCTGTCCTCTCCACCTTGTAGATGCCCAAGTAACATCCGTATTCCACTCTCGCTTCGGCCATGGAAACCGGACTCGGCGTCTGATGGCTCCAAGGCATTGACGTGAAAACCGACAATCAAAGAACATGTGAGTATGACTTTCAGATTGTCCATCAGTGCATAGTATACAAGTAGTGTCCAAGTGAAGAAACCAAGGCTTATCCAAAGTGGATAATCGTCCAAGGATAGCAAGCCACAGGATAAAGGTGTTGCGTGGGATTTTAAAAGGCCCCAAAAGAAGTGAAGACCAAACAACTTTTTGTGAGGATGTCCGTAGAGCTCTATATGCCTCCAATGTAGAAAAACCTTTTCCTGTCCCTCTCCAGAGAATCCGATCCTGTCCACCATGAATGGTGGGCAAGGACTGCAAAATAACCAAGCACTCCATGTCTGTGATAAGTGGCCAATTCCATTCCCCCTCAAGAATGATAGATTTCAATAAATCAGTACCTAGTGTTCCAGTCAAGCCAGGACCCCTTGGTATCTGCTGAATAAGAGGGCCTAGGTGGTGCCAAGGGTCATGCCATAGAGATGTGGAACCACCATCACCAATAATGTAATCAATCCGAGGCTTCAAAATAGGTCGCAGGCGGAGAAGCTTCCTCCATGCCCATGATCCCGCTTTGTCTCCCACCGTCCAAACAGATTTACCACGAAGTCTGTAATGGTAGATCCACGCTACCCAGATAGAAGAAGAAGTGCTATGATTTATAACCGACCACAGGTGTTTACTCAGCAAGGCATAATTAGGTGTCTGAACATCTCGAATACCTTGACCACCTTCCGCCTTAGGTAGACACACTTGTGACCAAGCAACTTTCGCGTATCCCGACTGTGAGGATCCTTTCCAAAGGAAGTTTCTCATCAACTGCTCAATGCACCGAATAATCCCTTTTGGAAAAAAAAATGCCAAGGACCAGTAACTGTTAAAGGTCATGAGGACTGATTTAATCAACTGAACACGTCCTGCGAATGTAAGTTGTACACCTTCCCAACTTTTAATTCATTTCTCAATTTTCTGCAACAGAGGCTGGCAATCTGATATTTTAAGACGTGAAGAGAGAAGTGGGAGACCAAGGTATCTAACCAGCAATAGGCCCTCCTGGAATCCCAATAACTACAGGAGTGCATCCTTGTTGTTCTGGGCGGATTTGGAGATAATAATCTGACTCTTAGCAGGGTTGGCAAATAATCCAGAAAGACCCGAAAAAATTTGAAGGCCCCTATGGAAAACATCCACCGACCCCTCATCAGCACTACTGAATAGCAACAGATCGTCGACGAAACTCAACTGGAAAAGTCCAATCTCCTGGCACTTCCAGTGGAACATAAATCCTTCATCCTGTTCAATAAGATGTTGGATAAGCATCCGAAGTACCTCCATAACCATAACAAAAAGGTAAGGCGACATTGGGTCACCTTGTCTTAACCCTCATCTCCGGTAAAAAAACCATAAATGCTACCATTAAGGCACACCGAAAAGGAGGTCGTTGTAACACACTCCTCCACCCACCTCCGAAATTGATGCGGGAAACCGAAAAGATCCAAAGTTGCTAATAGGAAGTCCCATTCGACCGTGTCATAAGCCTTTCTCAAGTCCACTTTCAAGGCACATCTCGGAGGTGAACGTTGTTGATTGTACCCATCGAAAAGCTCCTGTGCCAACAAGATATTATCACTAATAGATCGCCCTGGAACAAAAGCATTCTGAGTCGAACTAATTAACCTATCCAGCAAAGGCTGAAGCCGCTGCACCATGATCTTCGTGATCGCTTTATACAACACGTTGCAACACGAAATAGGCCGGAAATCGGCCACAGTGACCGGGGATTGAACTTTAGGGATGAGTGCAAGCAAAGTAGCATTAACCTGCTTCAGTAATCGTCCATGATTGAAAAAATCAATCACCGCCTTAGCAACCTCGTCTCCAATAATAGACCATGCCGCTTTGTAGAACCCTGCTGAATAGCCATCTGGCCCTGGAGATTTATCCTCCGCAATGTCAAAGAAAGCCTCTTTCACCTCTGCCCTAGTGACAGGCATCACAAGTTGGGAGTATTCGTAATCCGTTAAAATATGTCGTGCCCATGGGCGGAGATAGCGAATATCAATATGCCTAATCCGACGATCTCCTCCAAGAAGTCCCTTGTAATAGTTCACAAACTCGTCAACAACCTCTTGGTGGTCCGTCTTAATATGGCCATCAGAAGTGCTGATCTGAAAAATACGTTTAGACGCATGCCTTTTGGCCACCTTACGAAAGAAAACCCGAGTACACTGGTCCCTTTCTTTGAGCCATTGAATCTTTGCCCGTTGCTGCGACATTCTTTGTTCCATTTTAGTGGCCGGCGGGGTAAAGGAAGTACCTTGAAGAAACAAAGGGGAGTGATCCGAAGTCCGGGGGTTAAGACTGTGGTAACAGCTGTTCGGCCACTGTCGGAACCAACTGTCATTGACGAGCATACGGTCAAGTTTCTTCCCTAGACTCCGGTGATCATCACTGCAATTGTGCCATGAAAACGTACACCCCTGCATGGGTAGGTGAATAAGTCTAGTGTCCATCAAGCACCTCCGAAATTCCTCCATAGCGACATGGATGTCACCCAACCGCCCACATACCTCGCTCATGTCCACCACCGTATTAAATCCCCGAGAACCAGCCATGGCTGATCAGATATTCCCAGGGAAATCCTACCGAGCTCCTGCCAAAGGTCACGTCTAGTCCCAACCTCATTAGACCCATAGACAACCGTAGCAATGATATAGAAATGATGTCTACGAATAAACAACTTGCAGTGTATGAATTGTAAGTGTACCATTAGAACCTCTACATCAAGTTCATCATCATTCCAAGCAAGCCAAATACGGTTACCAACAACAGAATATCAGAAAACCAATTCCAACAAGGAAGTACACAAGATTGTACACGATCAACATTAACCAAAGAAACACGAGTTTCAAGAATACCAAGAAAACATAACCTGTGGGCTAAAACAAGATCGCCAACTGCCACTTGGTGGTCTCTTCGGTTCAGCCCTCGCACATTCCAAACAGCTACATTAATCATAAAACCAATTCGGAAGGGCTACATTGTTTAGGGCCCTGAGTGTCTGATACAGTGTCATCCTCACATTCAAGAGCTTCAAAAGAATTAAAGAGGACAATCTCCTTTCCCTTGGCAATAGCCATGTCTTGGTTTGGTTCCTTTTCCACGTTCGCTCGTGGAACCGGACGTGTTTCATTTGTTGTTCGAGGCACAAAAACTTTCACTGGGGGACGAGGTGGAGGCTTCTGCGGTGAGCAAGAACTCGTGGAGTGCCCCAAGCACATGCACTTGACGCACTTCGGTGGAATCCATTCATACTCCACGTCCACCTTACATGGTACTTCCCGGCCATCCTCCGTAGGAGCCATGATAACAATATGTTTCGGAAGTGTGGAAGAGATATCCAACATAACGCACACACGAGCAAAGTCAAGTCTCGTGCATGCCTTCGTGATAGCATCTTGGTACAGTGGCTTTCCAATCCCACTAGCTACTACACTAAGACCCTCATCAGTCCAAAATTCCACCGGGAGGTGACGTAACCTAATCCAGATTGGGACTTCAGTAAGTTTGTGCTTCTTTAGTGCCAATCCGGCCTCCCAACATTGAAGGACAATAGGTTGACCTTGGAAAAGCCACGGCCCTCCCTCAAGCACCTCCTCCATCGCTTTCATCGTATTGAATTGAAAGAAAAAGAAACCATTAGCTGTGGCCGTGACCTTATGCACCATCGGCCATGTCTTCTTAGCAAAGGCTTCCATGTCATGAAAGTAAGGGCGACGACCCAAAAAATAGCCAACAATAGTATGCATCCAACGTTGAGAACCATCACGAATTAAATTCAACGAAGGGCGAACAATAGTTTCACCATTTTGAACCAAAGGAGGAACATAATTGAGAGTTTTCCGAGTAGAATTATGAAATGCAGCAGTAATTTTATCAACAAATGATAACGTAGAATAACTTGATGTCAAGGGAACGTTACCAATGAATATGTCTGGTGGTTTAGCCACGTTTCCTTTGTCCAAAGAGGCTGAAAATGGTGGCCGTGTAAGGGGAGCAGCCGGCGGTAAATTATGCAAATTTCCGTCCAGATGTGTATCCATGCTAAATAAGGAAGATTGCGGCTGAGTATCCACTCGTATGGAAGGCGGATCGGATTGGAAGGAAGGTGTCTCGCCATGTAAGGAATATTGCTGCTGCTTATCCTCACGTATGTAAGGAATATTGCAACTGCTTATCTCGCCATGTATGGAAGATTGCGGCTGGTTATCCACACCTATGGAAGGTGAATCAGAGTTGAAGGGAGATGTCTCAACAGGTAAGGAATATTGCGGCTGATTGTCCACACGTAAGGAAGGCGGCTGATTATCCGGATCTTGTTGGGAGCCTTCCAAAACAGTAACAATGGATGGCGGCGCTAGGGTTGCAGCCGCAGCACTCACCGAAAAAATCGAGGGAGCCATGGACGACGACGGCAATGAGAAAAGAGGAACAGGAAGTGATGCGGCCACCGAGGGAGTGTGTAGTAGATACGCATTCATTTGTGCTGTCGTTGGCATGCGTGGAATCCGACGTGCAAGCCGAGTAGGAGCCATAATCGGCCGAAAAGGAGTGAGAGTGTGGGACGAGGAAGGGCGTGCAACCATTGACGGCCGGGGCTGAAACTCACCAAATTTTTCATTCCATCTACGCTTTAAGTCCGATATAGCCTCCAGAGATGCAATGTCACCTTCATCAACATAAAAATGTACTAGTACTACATCTAGAACACTCTTTCGAGCCTAGGACTCAGCTTTGTACCTTTGCGCAACGACAAACTCCTTTAAACAAGTTTAGACACTAATGCACTTTTATCTTTGCCTTATCGAGGGCTTGTAGAACCTTCATAACAAATCGTACGTCCGGATACATGCCTAATACTCAACACAATTGTAGGAAACACATTGTGCTTTCAGTCGTTATTATTGACTGATATATGACTAACTTTTAGCTATAAATATATTCGTATTGACCCTAATAATCAATATTAAAGCCACTATTCGATTATATGACTAGGACTCCATCTTATTCAACACAAAAATGCACTAGTACTAAATCTATAATACTTTTTTGAGGCATGGACTCAGCTTTGTACCTTTGCACAAAGACAAACTCCTATAAACAAATTTAGACACTTATTCCCTTTTACCTTTACCATATCGAGAACTTCGAGAACCTTCATAATCAATCGTACATCCAGATACATGACTAATACTCAACACAATCGTAGGAAACACCTCGTGTTTTCAGTCCTAATCAGTCACGAATAGATGACTCATTTTTGGCTATAAATATATTCGTATTAACTCAAATAATCAATAATAAAGCCACTCTTCGATTATAAGACTAGGACTCCATGTTATTCAACGTTAAAATGCACTAGGACTACATTTAGAACACTCTTTTGAGACATCGACTCATCTTTGTACCATTGCGCAAACACAAACTCCTTTAAACTAATTTAGACACTAATGCACTTTTATCTTTGCCATCGAGAGCTTGGAGAACCTTCATAATCAATCGTAGGTCTAGATACATGCCTAACACTCAACACAATCGTAGGAAACACCTTTGTGTTTTCAGTCCTTATCATTGACAGATAGCTGACTCATTTTGGCTATAAATATATTCGTATTGACTCTAATAATAAATATTAAACCCACTCTTCGATTATACGACTAGGACTCAATCTTATTCAACATAAAAATGTGCTAGGAATACATCTAGAACACTCTTTTGAGCCATGGACTCAGCTTTGTACCTTTGCGCAACGACAACATCCTTTAAAATAGTTTAGACACTAATGCACTTTTATCTTTGCCATATCGAGGGCTTGTAGAACCTTCATAATCAATCGTACGTCCGGATACATGCCTAATACTCAACACAATTTTAGGAAATACCTTGTGCTTTAAGTCGTTATCATTGACTGACAGATGACTAATTTTTGGCTATAAATATATTCGTATTAACTCTAATAATCAATATTAAAGGCACTCTTCGATCATATGACTAGGACTCTATCTTATTCAACATAAAAATACACTAGTACTACATCTAAAACACTTTTTTGAGCCATGGACTCTTCTTTGTACCTTTGCACAATGATAAACCCATTTAAACAAATTTAGACACTTATTTCCTTTTATCTTTGCCATATCGAGGGGTTGGTCAACCTTTGTAATCAATCGTACGTCCGAATACATGCCCAATACTCAAAACAATTGTAGGAAACACCTTGTGTTTTGCTATAAATATATTCGTTGACTCTAATAATCAATATTAAAGCCACTCTTCGATTATAAGACTAGGACTCCATGTTATTCAACATTAAAATGCACTATGACTACATCTAGAATACTCTTTTGAGCAATGCACTCATCTTTGAACCATTGCAAAATGACAAACTCCTTTAACCAAATTTAGACACTAATGCACTTTTATCTTTGCCATATCGAGGGCTTGGAGAACCTTCATAATCAATTGTACGTCCGGATACATGCCTAATTCTCAACACAATCGTAGGAAACACCTAGTGTTTTTAGTCCTTATTATTGACTGATAGATGACTCATTCTGGCTATAAATATTTTCATATTGACTCTAATAATAAATATTAAAGCCACTCTTCGATTATACGACTAGGACTCCATCTTATTCAACATAAAAATGCACTACGACTATCTAGAACACTCTTTTGAGCCATGGACTCAGCTTCGTACCTTTGCGCAACGACAAACTCCTTTAAACAAGTTTAGACACTAATGAACTTTCACCTTTGCAATATCGAGGGCTTGGAGAACCTTCACAATCAATCAAACGTCCGGATACATGCCTAATACTCAACACAATCGTAGGAAACACCTTGTGTTTTCAGTCCTTATCATTCACTGATAGATGACTCATTTTTGGGTATAAATATATTCGTATTGACTCTAATAATCAATATTAAATCTACTCTTCGATTATAAGACTAGGACTCCATGTTATTTAACATTAAAATGTACAAGCACTACATTTAGAACTCTCTTTTGAGTCATCGACTCATCTTTGTACCTTTGTGCAAAGACAAACTCCATTAAATAAATTTAGACACTAATGCACTTTTATCTTTGCCATATCGAGGGTTTGGAGAACCTTCATAATCAATCGTAGGTCCGGATACATACCTAATACTTAACACAATTGTAGAAAACACCTTGTGTTTTCAGTCCTTATCATTGACAGATAGATGACTCACTCTGGCTATAAATATATTCGTATTGACTCTAATAATAAATATTAAAGCCATCTTCGATTATACGACTAGGACTCCATGGTATTCAACATTAAAATGCACTAGTACTACATCTAGAACACTCTTTCAAGCAATGGACTCAGCTTTGTACCTTTGCGCAACAACAAACTCCTTTTAAACCAGTTAATACACTAATCCACTTTTATCTTTGCCATATGCCTAGGACTCCATCTATTCAACATAAAAATGCACTAGTACTACATCCAAAACACTTTTTTGAGGCATGGACTCAGCTTTGTACCTTTGCACAACGACAAACTCTTTCAAACAAATTTAAACACTAATTCCCTTTTATCTTTGCCATATCGAGGGCTTGGTCAAACTTCGTAATCAATCGTACGTCCAGATACATGCCTAATACTCAACACAATCGTAGAAAATACCTTGTGTTTTCAGTCCTTATCATTCATTGATAAATGACTCATTTTTGGCTATAAATATATTCATATTGACTCTAATAATCAATATTAAATCTACTCTTCGATTATAAGACTAGGACTCCATGTTATTCAACATTAAAATGCACAAGGACTACATTTAGAACTCTCTTTTGAGTCATCGACTCATCTTTGTACCTTTGTGCAAAGACAAACTCCATTAAAATAAATTTAGACACTAATGCACTTTTATCTTTGCCATATCGAGGGTTTGGAGAACCTTCATAATCAATCGTAGGTCCGGATACGTACCTAATACTCAACACAATTGTAGGAAACACCTTGTGAGAACCTTCATAATCATTGACAGATAGATGACTCACTCAGGCTATAAATATATTCGTATTGATTTTAATAATAAATATTAAAGCCATCTTCGATTATACGACTAGGACTCAATCTTATTCAACATAAAAATGTAATAGTACTACATCCAGAACACTCTTTCGAGCCAAGGACTCAGCTTTCTACCTTTGCACAACGACAAACTCCTTTAAAATAATTTAGACACTAATGCACTTTAATCTTTGCCTTATCGAGGGCTTGTAGAACCTTCATAACAAATCGTACATCCGGATACATGCCTAATACTCAACACAATTGTTGGAAACACATTCTGCTTTCAGTCGTTATCATTGACTGATATATGACTAATTTTTTGCTATAAATATATTCGTATTGACTCTAATAATAAATATTAAAGCCACTCTTTGATTATATGACTAGGACTCCATCTTATTCAACATAAAAATGCACTAGTACTACATCTAAAACACTTTTTAGCCATGGACTCCGCTTTGTACCTTTGCAAAAGACAAACTCCTTTAAATAAATTTAGACCCTTATTCCCTTTTACCTTTGCCTTATCGAGAGCTTTGAGAACCTTCATAATCAATCGTACATCCGGATACATGACTAATACCCAACACAATCGTAGCAAACACCTCGTGTTTTTAGTCCTTATCATTCACTAATAGATGACTCATAATTATTTTGGTCCTCTAATAATCAATAATAAATGCCACTGTTCGATTATAAGACTAGGACTAGGTTCGACTTAACTCACCTCGTTCGAGCTCATGTGTACTCATCTTTGTCCTTTGCGAAACACAAACTCCTTTAAACCAATTGAGACACTAATGAGGCAGAACCTTTTATCTTTGCCATATCAAGGGCTTGGAAACCTTCATAATCAATCGTACGTCCGGATACATGCTAATAACTCAAATCACAGTTTAGGAAAACACCTTGTGTTTTCAAGTCCTTATCATTGACTGATAATGACTAATTTTTTGACTATACTCTAATAATCAATATTAAAGCCACTCTTCGATTATATGACTAGGAATCTTATTCAACATAAAACACTAGTACTACATCTAAACACTTTTTTTGAGCATGGACTCAGCTTTGTACCTTTTGCACAACGACAAACTCCTTTAAACAAATTTAGACACTTATTCCCTTTTATCTTTGCCATATCAAGGGGTTGCTCAACCTTCATAATCAATCATACTTCGGATATATGACTAATACTCAACACAATCGTAGGAAAACCTTGTGTTTTCAGTCCTTATCATTGACTGATAAATGACTCATTCCGGCTATAAATATATTCGTATTGACTCTAATAATCAATACTAAAGCCACTCTTCGATTATAAGACTAGGACTCCATCTTATTCAATGTTAAAAATACATCAGGACTACATCTAGAACACTCTTTTGAGCCATGGACTCATCTTTGAACCTTTGCGCAAGACAAACTCCTTTAAACAAATTTTTAGACACTAATGCACTTTTATCTTTGTCATATCGAGGGCTGGAGTCAACCTTCGTAATCAAATCGTTTGTCCGGATACATGCCTAATACTCAACACAATCATAGGAAACACCTTGTATTTTCAGTCTTTATCATTGACTGATAGATGACTCATTTGCTATTAAATATATTCATTCGACTCTAATAATCAATATTAAACCCACTCTTCGATTATACGACTAGGACTCCATCTTATTCAACATAAAAAGCAGTAGGACTACATCTAGAACACTCATTTGAGCCAAGGGCTCGGCTTCTGTACCTTTGTGCAACGACAAACTCATTTAAAAATTTAGACACTAATTCCCGTTTATCTTTTATGCCATATCCCGGGCTTGGTTCAACCTTCATAATCAATCGTACGTCATGATACATGCCTAATACTCAACACAATCGTAGGAAACACCTTGTGTTTTCAGTCCTTCTCATTGACTGATAGATGACTCATTTTTTGGTATAAATATATTCGTATCGACTCTAATAATCAATATTAAAGCCACTCTTCGATTATACAACTAAGTCTCCATCTTATTCAACATAAATATGCACTAGGACTACATCTTGAACACTCATTTGAGCCATGGACTCAGCTTTTGTACCTTTGCCCAACGACAAACTCCTTTAAACGAATTTAGACACTAATTCCCTTTTGTTTTTTGCCATATCACCTTTAGGGCTTGGTCAACCTTCATAATCAATCCTATGTCCGGATACATGTCTAATACTCAACACAATCGTAGGAAACACCTTGTGTTTTCAGTCCTTATCATTGACTGATAGATGACTCATTTCTTGGCTATAAATATATTCGTATCGACTCTAATAATCAATATTAAAGCCAGTCTTCAATTATACGACTAGGACTCCATCTTATTCAACATAAAATTGCACTAGTAGTACATCTAGAAACACTCGTTTGAGCCATGGACTCAACTTTGTACCTTTGCACCGACAAACTCCTTTTAAAAAGAATTTAGATACGGATTCCCGTTTATCTTTGCCATATCAAGGGCTTGGTCAACCTTCGTAATCATCGTACGTCCGGATACATGGCTAATACTTAACACAATCGTAGAAAACACCTTATGTTTTCAGTCCTTATCATTGACTGATAGATGACTCATTTCTAGCTATAAATATACTCGTATCAATCTAATAATCAATATTAAAGCCACTATTCGATTATACGACTAGCACTCCATCTTATTCAACATAAATATGCACTATAAAATTACATCATAAACAAGAAAACAAAGTTCACTTTTGCTCTCTCTAGAATTCTCTCCTCCCTCTCTGACACAATACACGCACTTCATAGTCCTTTACTATCGGCCATCATGGCCGCCGACGAGCCGTCCCTTGGCTGAACTTGCAAGCGGTGAAGGAGCGCCGCCGTTGGCTCTTCATCTTCGTCGGAGGCACTCAGTCGGTTGCTCTCCGAGTTCAACTTGTCCGAATTTCTTGCATGGCTAATAGAGTGATTGATGAAGGTGATCTCTCGTCTATGGAGATTATTGCAGACTTGAAGCGTAGATGGATTGAAAGGTTTGGAGATTCTCATTCTCGTACGTCTATGGATGTGCGCCCGTCCTCATCCCGCACACTTGCAGCTTATTAGCGCAACATCCGAACGCATCCCTGTGCGGCGCCTTGCGCCAAGCACTCGCCTATCCGGAATGCCCATGTTCGCAGAGGATCGCGGCTCTCACGCCTTGCGCGCCTTCATGTCCGGCCCCAACTAGCTAGCTTGCCATCATGTATCTCGCCCACAATCTCGGGCCCTGCCGATACTTCTCGCAATGGCTCGGAGCATCTTCGCCCCGTCTCGGCACTATGGGGCCAACTTACGCCCACAACGCCCATCACACACACAACAATCACTCGGTGCATTACCGGCGCATGTCTTCGCCATGCGCGTCTCGCATTCCTCGCCCGAGTAGGGCAGCGTCATCTGTCCTTGGCCAACTCTTATGCCAACATCTCGCATCAGTCCCGCACGGCAGCCCAACATGCCTCCTTGCCTTTCGGCGTGGCCTCAAATTTTGCCCACAGCGCGGCGTCGCCCCACGACCGCGTATCTTGGCCAACGGATCGTCGTGCATGGCTAGAACCCAATAGCTCATGACACGAGTAGCTCACGAGGTCTTTCAATGCTTCGCCTCAATCGCTCATTCCGCCCGAGAGGTATTGCCTATGCCTTCCCGCAGCCCGCGGGGCATCTTCGCAATCACACGGAGCCTCTCGGCGTGTTGCTGCCAACGTGTGCCATCCTGCCCCACGCCGCCCGTTCGGTTCCCATATTGACCGGGGACTTTAGCCCTCCCTTCGGGGTGCCTAAAGCCGGCCTTTGAGGCCCCCATCATGCCCCAAGGGAATCGCTCATTTAGTGCCTCACTGCACGGGTACTGGCTGGAGCTCACCACTGTTTGTCCCCCTTATAATAGGCTTAAAAAATAATTTCCCTTGTTCTAGCAGTAGATATTCAAAGTCCTTGAAATGGCCGAGGAGCGCACCTTTTCACAACTCCCTCGTCCGACGTCCAAATCGCATACCGCTTGAACCATTGCGCTCCCACGTTCCGGGCCGACGTCCCCTTATCGACCGCACGTCCTTCGCAAGTCACAGCCGACACTCCTAGTTAAAGGACGCCCTGTGACATCCTCCCCCACTCGATCTGTTGACGTCCTCGTCAACGCATACACAAAGAATTGAAGTGTATGCAGTGCCTGACACTCCTCCCAGTATCACGCAGCACCAGACCGACTTCTGGCTCTTTCAAGCCCATCTGCGTGAGTGCCTCTTCAGCAAAACACGTTGTCTCCATCCCGATGGCACCACATCTGCACCCATAGTGGCCTACTCAACACAAGTGGAAGTCCGTGTACTTCTTCTACACCCTCTCCCTTAATTGGTGGTTGGCTCCCCCGAATAGTGCCGCAATGCACCCAATTCGACACCAAAGTGTAAGCTGGAAGTTTGTACCCTCATTCTACACTCACTTCCTCGGTAGCTGGGTTGCCTCCACAAATAGTGCCTTGATGCACTCCATTTCACATTCAACACAAGCTGGAAGTCTGTGTACGCCTCTACACTCTCTTCCCAACTGAACACAAAGCTGGAAGTCTGTGTACATATCTACACTCTCTTCCCAAACTGTTGCCACAAACTGATGGTTGCCCCCACGGATAGTGTCTCTATACACTCAATCCCTCAGGCCTGAAGTCTGTGCCGTCACGCTGCACTCTCTCCCTCATCTGTTGCTTCAACTGATAGTTTGCCCCCATGGATAGTGTCTCAATACACTCAAAATCCCCAAGTCCGAAGTCTGTGCCGACATTCTGCACTCTCTTTCTGTGACTGGTGGGTAACAAACTGTGCCGCGAGTTTCGTCAAGTGTGCCGTCATACTGTGTCGTCCCTCAAAAACAGTGCCTCATATATACCCGGAATTGAGCTAGAACAAATCATGTCCCTCAAAACAGTGCCTTATATACACCCGAATTGAACTGGAACAAGTTTGAGCTTGAAGTCTGTGCGTGCTGGACGCACTCTCTCCCCCACTCGATGTGTTGCCGTCCTCGGCAAGCATGCAATCTGCCTCTGCGGTTGATCGACCACACTGAACCTAACTATAAAGCACTTTGGGCTCCGCTCAAAACATCGGAACCCCGGGCATGCTGGTCCATTCTCTCCTCAACGAGTCCTCTTGACTCTGCACAACTGTTGAGGTCTTCGCCCCCAACTGACCGCAAGATTGGGATTACCACCCCCCCCCCCCAATCCAACGGCAGGATGAGGATTCTTCTGCTCTCCCATCCGACAAACAAGATCAAGATTCTAGTCCTGACCTAATAAACAGCAAGTTCAGGACTGTCACGTCCGCTCCGCCCCGGCTGCACCATGCCGCTCATGGTGTCAATGGAGCCTGATGCTCCTTCACAATCTCAACTCGGTTGTCCCTCTCGGAAATCCTTAGACCAAAGAGCCCACATAAGGTTTCAGAACTTCTTCAAGGAACATTCTCATTTTGGCTCAACTTGTACTCCTGATGAGCACACAAAACTGCTTGGCGGCCTTCTTCCACACAAGGTCCGGACAAGTTGCCTCAATTAGCACATACGGATCTCTGCCCTCTGGTTCTTGGAGCGTGTCATCTTTTCGCTCGATGCACCCCCATCTCTTCCACGAGAACTTCATCCCAACATTCTCAGCTCTGCCCAAACACAGTTGTTCGGAACACTTTCCATTGCGCAACACTATCCAAGAAAAGGGGTCTAGGCGTCCACTCCTTGCACCCAAGGGTGGCTTGCTTTGCATGCACCTGATGTGCAACTGTGCCTCAGCACCTCAACATCTGCTCGTCCTTCCCCGCTGGAAGGTTTCTCAACAAGGTGGTACTTCACCCACCGAACGGCCTCAACGCCTGATCGTCTCCTGACTGCAAGCATTCCTGCACACATGGTTGCTAAATCGCGCAAACGTAGCTCTCCCAGTCCACCCGACGCATCGGCATCCCTCCCTCATAGGGAAGCCAAGATGAATTCTGAAATCTGATTCACACATCGTTACTCCAAAAGAAAATTTTCGGGAACGGCTGACAGCTTGCTCAAACACCAACAACACTGCCAACCCACACAACCCAAGGTTGGACCGTCCGCTACTCACTCACAAGCAGCTCCAACGCGCGCAAAAGGATGCCACCGATTTCTCGTTCTGTGGCGAACATCCCCCAAAACCATTCCGTCTTACAATCGGCTCACTGAAACATTTTAAAGCCCAACGCAGCAAACCTACACCACTGTGCCGTAATTCGGTCTGATTCTGTCTCAAAACGGTCTCAACTCGCCTTAAATCGCCTCTACCTGATGTAAGCTCGTGTTGCCACACTTTCCTTTCAAGTGCGCACTTCGTCCTCTGGGAGCCCGGGATTATCCGGGCTCTGATACCAACTGTCACGGGCGGACTCTTTTGTCTCAGCGGAATATTTCTTTTTCGCCCGTGATGCCTCTCAGGTTGCTCACAACCTTCGACCGCCTTCCTCCATTCGAGTCCTTTCGGTCTCCCGACCATGTGTCTTCGACACTCGCAGCTTACTAGCGCGACATCCAAACGCATCCCTGTGCGGCGCCTTGTGCCCAAGCACTCGCCTATCCGAATGCCCATGTTCGCAGAGGTCGCGCTCTCGCGCCTTGCGCACCTTCACGTCCGGCCCCAACTAGCTAGCTTGCCATCATGTATCTCGCCCACAATCTCGGGCCCTGCCGATACTTCTCGCAATGTCTCAGAGCATCTTCGCCCCGTCTCGGCACTATGGGCCAACTTACGCCCACAACGCCCATCACACGCACAACAATCACTCGGTGCATTACCGGCGCATGTCTTTGCCATGCCCGTCTCGCATGCCTCGCCCGAGTAGGGCAGCGTCATCCGTCCTTGGCCCAACTCCTATGCCAACATCTCGCATCAGTCCCGCACGGCATGCCCAACATGCCTCCTTACCTTTCGGCGTGGCCTCATAATTTGCCCACAGCGCGGCGTCGCCCCACGACCGCGTATCTTGGCCAACGGATCGTCGTGCATGGCTAGAACCCAATAGCTCATGACACGAGTAGCTCACGAGGTCTTTCAATGCTTCGCCTCGATCGCTCATTCCGCCTGAGAGGTATTTGCCTATGCCTTCCCGCAGCCCGCGGGGCATCCTCGCAATCACACGGAGCCTCTCGGCGCGTTGCTTGCCCAACGTGTGCCATCCTGGCCCCACACCGCCCGTTCGGTTCCCATACCGACCGGGGACTTTAGCCCTCCCTTCGAGGTGCCTAAAGCCGGCCCTTGAGGCCCCCATCATGCCCCAAGGGAATCGCTCATTTAGTGCCTCACTTGCACGGGGAGGACTGGCTGGAGCTCACCACTGTTGTCCCCTTATAATAGGCTTAAAAATAATTTCCCTTGTTCTAGCAGTAGATATTCAAAGTCCTTGAAATGACCGAGGAGCGCACCTTTTTCACAACTCCCTCATCCGACGTCCGAATCGCATACCGCTTGAACCATTGCGCTCCCACGTTCCGGGCCGATGTCCCCTTATCGACCGCACGTCTTCCGCAAGTCACAGCCGACACTCCTAGTTAAAGGACGGCCTATGACACACGGCCATTGCACACTCTCTCCTCTCTTGACAGCGGAAGCACGATGAATCCACCAGAAATTATCATTGGTAACGTTCCCCTTACATCCCGTTACTCTACGTTGTCCTCGGTTGATAAAATTACTGCTGCATTTTCATAACTCTACTCGGAAAAAACCTCAATTATGTTCTCCCTATCATTCAAAATGGTGAAACTATTGTTCGACTTTCGTTAAATTTAATTCGTGATGGTTCTCAACGGTGGCTGCATACTATTGTGGGATATTTTTTGGGGCGACGCCCTTATTTTCATGACATGGAGGCTTTTGCTAAGAAATCATGGCCGATGGTGTGTAGGGTCACTGCCACGGCTAATGGCATTTTTTTCTTCCAATTTGATACGATGAGAGCAATGGAGGAGGTGCTTGAGGGAGGGCCTTGGCTCTTTCAAGGGCAGCCTATTGTACTCCAACGATGGGAGGCGGGAATGGCACTACGAAAACATAAATTTACTGAAGTTCCAATTCTGATTCGTCTTCGTCACCTCCCGGTGGATTTTTGGACGGATGAGGGGCTCAGTGTAGTGGCTAGTGGGATTGGGAAGCCACTTTATCAAGATGCTATCACAAAAGCATGCACGACACTGGACTTCGCTCGTATATGTGTTATGTTGGATATCTCTTCGAAACTCCCAAGACATATTGTTATTATGTCTCCTACAGAGAACGGTCAGGAGGTCCCATGCAAGATAGACGTGGAATATGAATGGATTCCATCGAAGTGTGTTAAATGTATGTGCTTGGGCACTCCACGACTTCTTGCTCACCACAGAAACCACCTACTCAACCCTCAGTGAAAGTGTTTGTGCCTCGTCCCACCACTGAGGCTCGATCTGAATCTCGACCAAACACGGAACAACCACTAAAACAGGCCACGGCTCCTACTAAGGGAAAGGAGATTGTCCTATTTAATTCCTTTGATGCACTTGAACATGAGGACGTTACTGTCACTAACACTCAGGGCCCTAAACAATGCAGCCCTTCTGCACTGGATTTATGATTAATGCAGCTGTTTGGAACGTGCGCGGCCTGAACCGACGAGATCACCAAGTGGCAGTTGGAGAACTTGTCTCGGAGGACAGGTTATGTTTTCTTGGTATTCTTGAAACTCGTGTATCTCCTCTTAATGTTGCTCGTATTCAATCTTGTGTGTTACCTAGTTGGAATTGGTTTTCGGATTATTCTGTTGTGGGTAACCGTATTTGGCTTGCTTGGAAAGATTATGAGCTTGATGTTGAAATTTTATTGTTGCATCTACAATTCATACACTGTAAATTGTTTATTCGAAGACAACATGTCCATTTTCTGGTTACGGTTGTCTATGGAGCTAATGAAGTTGGGACTAGACGTGACCTTTGGCAGGAACTTTGTGGCATTTCCTCGGGAATCCTAGATCAGCCGTGGCTGGCGGGGATTTTAATACGGTGGTGGATATGAGTGAGGTATGCGGTCGATCGGGAGACATCTGTGTTGCTATGGAGGACTTTAGAACTTGTCTATTGGACACTGGACTCATGCACCTGCCCATGCAGGGATGTTTTACATGGCACAATTGTAGTGATGATCATAGGAGCCTATGGAAGAAACTTGACCGTATGCTAGTTAATGATAGCTGGTTGAGGCTGTGGCCGGATAGCTGCTACCATAGTATTAACCCTCGGACGTCAGATCCCTCTCCTTTGGTTCTTCAGGGTACTTCCTCTGTACCACAGGCTGGCATGTTCCGGTTTGATAACTATTTGGCTTCTTCTCCATCATTTTATTCCTATGGTTCGGGATGTCTGGTGTCATCAGATAGTCGGCACGCCTATGTATGTTGTCACACGGAAACTGAAAGCCCTAAAACCTATGTTTCGAGCAGCGCGAAAGAAAAAAGGTGACCTTGCCCAGAACGTTACTTTAGCGGCAGAATTCCTTGGATTAGCTCAATCAATTCTACAGTTGGATAGACATAACTCCCTTCTCCTACATCTGGAGTATTGTTGTCGTGTGGTCTATTTGAAGGCAACTAATTTGGAACAAAAAATGTTGCAGCAACAGGCCAAGATCCAATGGCTCAAAGGAGGGGACCAGTGTACTAGGGTTTTCTTCCGAAAGGTGGCTAAACGGAGAACTTCTAAACGTATTTTTCAAATCAATACTTCAGATGGCTTGACTAGGACAAACTATCAGGAGGTGGTTGATGAATTTGTTAGATACTACCAGGGTCTTCTTGGTGGGGAGCATCGGACCAGGCATATTGATATCCGGTATCTCCGTCCATGGGCAAGGCATATTCTTACCGCTGATGAATGCTCCCATCTTGTGATGCCTGTTACTAGAGTCTTAAAGAGGCTTTCTTTGACGTGGCGGAGGATAAGTCGCCGGGGCCAGATGGATGTTAAGCAGGGTTCTACGAAGCGGCGTGGCCTATTATTGGAGATGAGATAGCTGCGGCAATGATTGATTTCTTCACCCATGGAAGATTAATGAAGCAGGTTAATGCTACTTTGCTTGCCCTTATCCCGAAAGTCCAATCTCCTGTCACTGTGGCAGATTTCCGCCCTATCTTGTGTTGCAACGTATTGTATAAAGCTATCACGAAGATCATTGTGCAGAGATTACGGCCTTTACTGGATTAGATTGATTAGCTCGACACAGAACGCTTTCGTTCCAGGCCGATCTATTAGTGAGAATATATTATTGGCACAGGAACTTTTTAATGGGTATAATCAGCAGCGAACACCTCCAAGATGTGCCTTGAAAGTGGATTTGAGGAAAGCGTATGACACGGTGGAATGGTACTTCCTATCAACAACATTGGACCTTTTTGGATTCCCGTCTCAATTCCAGGGATGGGTGGAGGAGTGTGTTACGACGACCTCTTTTTTTCGATATGCCTTAATGGTAGCATATATGGTTTTTTCACTGGCGCTCGTGGGCTAAGACAAGGTGACCCAATGTCACCTTATCTATTTGTTCTCGTCATGGAGGTTCTTCGGATGATTATTCAACAGCTGATTGAACAGGATGACGGATTTAGGTTTCATTGGAAGTGCCAGGAGATTGGACTTTTCCAATTGAGCTTCGCTGATGACCTATTGTTATTCAGCAGCGCTGATGAAGGTTTGTTGGGTGTGTCCAATAGGGGCCTTCACATTTTCTCGAACCTGTCTGGCCTGTAACCCTGCTAAGAGTCAGATTATAATATCCAAATCAGCCCAGGTTAACAAAGACGCTCTCATTCAGTTATTGGGATTTCAAGAGGGTCTCTTGCTGGTTAAATACCTTGGTCTCCCACTTCTGCCTTCCCGCCTTAAAATATCTGACTGCCAGCCTTTGTTGCAGAAAATTGAGAAGCGGATTAAAAGTTGGGAAGGTATTCAATTAACTTTTGCGGGATGGGTTCAATTGATTAAGTCAGTCCTCATGGCGTTTAACACTTATTGGTCATTGGCATTTATTTTGCCAAAAGGGATTATACGGCGTATTGAGCAGATAATGAGGACCTTCTTATGGAAAGGGTCCTCACAAACGGGTTACGCGAAGGTGGCTTGGTCACAAGCTTGTCTACCTAGGGAGGAAGGTGGACTGGGTATTCGGGATGTTCAGACTCTAAATTCTGCTCTGATGAGCAAGCATCTGTGGGCGATTATAAACCATAACACTTCCTCTATTTGGGTGATGTGGATTTACCAGTACAGACTTCGTGGAAAATCAGTATGGACGGTGGGAGACAACACGGGTTCTTGGGCGTGGAGGAAACTTCTCCGACTACGACCTATTTTGCAGCCTCGAATAGAGTATGTTATTGGAGATGGTGGTTCTACATCTCTATGGCATGACCCTTGCATCATCTTGGACCACTTATCCATCGGCTCCCAAGAGGTCCTAGCCTGACGAGTACATCAGGAACTGATTAAGTGCAATCTGTCATCCTTGAGGGAGAGTGGAATTGGCCAATTATTACTGACATGGAGTGTTTGGTGATTTTACATTCCTTGCCCACCATTCATGGTGGCCATGATTGGATTTTGTGGAGAGGGACGGGGAAGAGTTTTTCTACGTCGGAGGCATATAGGGCTCTTCGAGCATCCTCACTAAAGGTAGTATGGTCTTCACTACTTTTGGGCCCTTTTAAGATTCCACAGAACTCTTTTATCCTATGGCTTGCTATTCTTGGAAGATTATCCACTATGGATAGGCCTTGGTTACTTCACTTGGATATTTCTTGTATTTTATGCATTGACAGGCTACATGAAACCCATTCCCACATGTTCTTTGATTGTCGGTTTTCACGTCAATGCCTTGGGGCCGTCAGACGCCTAGTTCGGTTTTCGTGGCCAAACCGTGAGTGGAAAATGGATATCACCTGGGCGGCAACAAAGTGGAGAGGACGACATGTTATCAACGCAGCGTATGGGCATTATTGGCATCACTTATCTATCACCTTTGGCAAGAACGCAATCGAAGGAGGTTCCAACAGACTGAGCGCACTGCTATTACAATAGTCATCTGGTGGTGGAAGAAATCCGGCAACTTATTTTGAGTTCTGAGCTTCCTTGTAATATTAGTACGATAGCATTATATAGACTTTGGCGGATTCCTACGACACATTCCCAAGGAACCATTTGACTGACTTGCAACATTTGTAATTCTATCTTTTAATGAAACTTACCTTCAAAGAAAAAAATATGTACTATAAAAATTGCACTAGTACTACATCTACAACACTCTTTTGGGCCATGCACTCAACTTTGTACCTGTGCGCAATGGCAAACTCCTTTAAATGAATTTAGACACTAATTCCCTTTTTCTTTATCATATCGAGGGCTTGGTCAACCTTCGTAATCAATAGTACATCCAGATACATACTAAAACTCAACACAATCGTAGGAAACACCTTGTGTTTTCAGTCCTTATCATTGACTGATAGAAGACTCATTACTAGCTATAAATATATTCGTATCGACTCTTATAATCAATTTTAAAGCCACTCTTCGATTATACGACTAGGACTCCATCTTATTCAACATAAATATGCACTAGGATTTCATCTTGAACACTCTTTTGAGCCATACACTCAGTTTTTGTACCTTTGCCCAACGACAAACTCCTTTAAACGAATTTAGACACTAATTCCCTTTTGTCTTTGCCATATCAAGGGCTTGCTCAACCTTCATAATCAATCATACATCCAGATATATGCCTAATACTCAACACAATCGTAGGAAACACCTTTTGTTGTCAGTCCTTATCATTGACTGATAGATGACTCATTTCTGGCTATGAATATATTTGTATCGACTCTAATAAGCAATATTAAAGCCATACTTCAATTATACGACAAGGTCTCCATCTTATTCAACATAAAATTGCACTAGTACTACATTTAGAACACTCTTTTGAGCCATAGACTCAACTTTTGTACCTGTGCGCAATGACAAACTTCTTTAAATGAATTTAGACACTAATTCCCTTTTATCTTTGTCACATCGAGGGCTTGGTCAACCTTCATAATCAATAGTATGTTTGGATAGAAGCCTAAAACTCAACACAATCGTAGGAAAAACCTTGTGTTTTCAGTCCGTATCATTGACTGATAGATGACTCATTACTGGCTATAAATATATTCGTATCGACTCTTACAATCAATATTAAAGCCACCCTTCGATAATACGATGAGGACTCCAACTTATTCAACAGAAATATGCACTAGGACTACATCTTGAACACTCTTTTGAGCCATGCACTCAACGTTTATACCTTTGCTCAACGACAAACTCCTTTAAATGAATTTAGACACTATTTCCCTTTTGTCTTTGCCATGTCAAGGGCTTGGTCAACCTTCATAATCAATCGTAAGTCCGGATACATGACTAATACTCAACACAATCATAGGAAACACCTTGTGTTTTCAGTCCTTATCATTGCAGTCGTCGATTATATGACTAGGAATCCATCTTATTCAACATAAAATTGCACTAGTACTACATCTTGAACACTCTTTTGAGCAATAGACTCAACTTTGTACCTGTGCGCAATGACAAACTCCTTTAAATGAATTTAGACACTAATTCCCTTTTATCAATATCATATCGAGGGCTTGGTCAACCTTCGTAATCAATCGTATGTCTGGATACATGCTTAATACTCAACACAATCGTAGGAAACACTTTGTGTTTTCAGTCCTTATCATTGACTGATAGATGACTCATTTATGGCTATAAATATATTCCTATCGACTCCAATAATCAATATTAAAGCCATCTTCGATTATACGACTACGACTCCATCTTATTCAACATAAAATTGCACCAGTACTACATCTAGATCACTCGTTTGAGCCATTGACTCAGCTTTGTACCTCCTTGAAACAATGAACTCCTTTAAACGAATTTAGACACTAATTCCATTTATCTTTGCCATATCGAGGGCTTGGTCAACTTTCGTAATAACTCGTACGTCCGGGTACATGCCTAATACTCAACACAATCGTAGGAAACACCTTGTGTTTTCAGTCCTTATCATTGACTGATAGATGACTCATTTCTGGCTATGAATATATTTGTATCGACTCTAATAAGCAATATTAAAGCCATACTTCAATTATACGACAAGGTCTCCATCTTATTCGACATAAAATTGCACTAGTACTACATTTAGAACACTCTTTTGAGCCATAGACTCAACTTTTGTACCTGTGCGCAATGACAAACTTCTTTAAATGAATTTAGACACTAATTCCCTTTTATCTTTGTCACATCGAGGGCTTGGTCAACCTTCATAATCAATAGTATGTTTGGATAGAAGCCTAAAACTCAACACAATCGTAGGAAAAACCTTGTGTTTTCAGTCCGTATCATTGACTGATAGATGACTCATTACTGGCTATAAATATATTCGTATCGACTCTTACAATCAATATTAAAGCCACCCTTCGATTATACGATGAGGACTCCAACTTATTCAACAGAAATATGCACTAGGACTACATCGTGAACACTCTTTTGAGCCATGCACTCAACGTTTATACCTTTGCTCAACGACAAACTCCTTTAAATGAATTTAGACACTATTTCCCTTTTGTCTTTGCCATGTCAAGGGCTTGGTCAACCTTCATAATCAATCCTACGTCCGGATACATGCCTAATACTCAACACAATCGTAGGAAACACCTTTTGTTGTCAGTCCTTATCATTGACTGATAGATGACTCATTTCTGGCTATAAATATATTCGTATCGACTCTGATAATCAATATTAAAGCCCCTCTTTGATGATACGACTAGGACTCTATCTTATTCAACATAAAATTTCACTAGTACTGCATCTAGGACCCTCGTTTGAGCCATGGACCCAGCTTTGTACCTTTGTGCAACGACAAACACCTTTAAACGAATTTAGACACTAATTCCTGTTTATCTTTGCCACATCAAGGGCTTGGTCAACCTTCATAATCAATCGTAAGTCCGGATACATGACTAATACTCAACACAATGATAGGAAACACCTTGTGTTTTCAGTCCTTATCATTGCAGTCGTCGATTATATGACTAGGAATCCATCTTATTCAATATAAAATTGCACTAGTACTACATCTTGAACACTCTTTTGAGCCATAGACTCAACTTTGTACCTGTGCGCAATGACAAACTCCTTTAAATGAATTTAGACACTATTTCCCTTTTATCAAGATCATATCGAGGGCTTGGTCAACCTTCGTAATCAATCGTACGTCCGGATACATGCTTAATACTCAACACAATCGTAGGAAACACTTTGTGTTTTCAGTCCTTATCATTGACTGATAGATGACTCATTTATGGCTATAAATATATTCTTATCGACTCCAATAATCAATTTTAAAGCCATCTTCGATTATACGACTACGACTCCATCTTATTCAACATAAAATTGCATTAGTACTACATCTAGATCACTCGTTTGAGCCATGGACTCAGCTTTGTACCTCTGCGAAACGACAAACTCCATTAAACGAATTTAGACACTAATTCCGTTTATCTTTGTCATATCGAGGGCTTGGTCAACCTTCGTAATCAATCGTACGTCCGGGTACATGCCTAATACTCAACACAATCGTAGGAAACACCTTGTGTTTTCAGTCCTTATCATTGACTGATAGATGACTCATTTCTGGCTATGAATATATTTGTATCGACTCTAATAAGCAATATTAAAGCCATACTTCAATTATACGACAAGGTCTCCATCTTATTCAACATAAAATTGCACTAGTACTACATTTAGAACACTCTTTTGAGCCATAGACTCAACTTTTGTACCTGTGCGCAATGACAAACTTCTTTAAATGAATTTAGACACTAATTCCCTTTTATCTTTGTCACATCGAGGGCTTGGTCAACCTTCGTAATCACAAGCCTAAAACTCAACACAATCGTAGGAAAAACCTTGTGTTTTCAGTCGTATCATTGACTGATAGATGACTCATTACTGGCTATAAATATATTCGTATCGACTCTTACAATCAATATTAAAGGATTATACGATGAGGACTCCATCTTATTCAACAGAAATATGCACTAGGACTACATCTTGAACACTCTTTTGAGCCATGCACTCAACGTTTATACCTTTGCTCAACGACAAACTCCTTTAAATGAATTTAGAACACTATTTCCCTTTTGTCTTTGCCATATCAAGGGCTTGGTCAACCTTCATAATCAATCCTACGTCCGGATACATGCCTAATACTCAACACAATCGTAGGAAACACCTTTTGTTGTCAGTCCTTATCATTGACTGATAGATGACTCATTTCTGGCTATAAATATATTCGTATCGACTCTAATAATCAATATTAAAGCCCCTCTTTGATGATACGACTAGGACTCTATCTTATTCAACATAAAATTTCACTAGTACTACATCTAGGACCCTCGTTTGAGCCATGGACCCAGCTTTGTACCTTTGTGCAACGACAAACACCTTTAAACGAATTTAGACACTAATTCCTGTTTATCTTTGCCACATCAAGGGCTTGGTCAACCTTCGTAATCAATCGTAAGTCCGGATACATGACTAATACTCAACACAATGATAGGAAACACCTTGTGTTTTCAGTCCTTATCATTGCAGTCTTCGATTATATGACTAGGAATCCATCTTATTCAACATAAAATTGCACTAGTACTACATCTTGAACACTCTTTTGAGCCATAGACTCAACTTTGTACCTGTGCGCAATGACAAACTCCTTTAAATGAATTTAGACACTAATTCCCTTTTATCAAGATCATATCGAGGGCTTGGTCAACCTTCGTAATCAATCGTACGTCCGGATACATGCTTAATACTCAACACAATCGTAGGAAACACTTTGTGTTTTCAGTCCTTATCATTGACTGATAGATGACTCATTTATGGCTATAAATATATTCGTATCGACTCCAATAATCAATTTTAAAGCCATCTTCGATTATACGACTACGACTCCATCTTATTCAACATAAAATTGCACTAGTACTACATCTAGATCACTCGTTTGAGCCATGGACTCAGCTTTGTACCTCTGCGAAACGACAAACTCCTTTAAACGAATTTAGACACTAATTCCGTTTATCTTTGCCATATCGAGGGCTTGGTCAACCTTCGTAATCAATCGTACGTCCGGGTACATGCCTAATACTCAACACAATCGTAGGAAACACCTTGTGTTTTCAGTCCTTATCATTGACTGATAGATGACTCATTTCTGGCTATGAATATATTTGTATCGACTCTAATAAGCAATATTAAAGCCATACTTCAATTATACGACAAGGTCTCCATCTTATTCAACATAAAATTGCACTAGTACTACATTTAGAACACTCTTTTGAGCCATAGACTCAACTTTTGTACCTGTGCGCAATGACAAACTTCTTTAAATGAATTTAGACACTAATTCCCTTTTATCTTTGTCACATCGAGGGCTTGGTCAACCTTCGTAATCAATAGTACGTCGGGATAGAAGCCTAAAACTCAACACAATCGTAGGAAAAACCTTGTGTTTTCAGTCCGTATCATTGACTGATAGATGACTCATTACTGGCTATAAATATATTCGTATCGACTCTTATAATCAATATTAAAGCCACCCTTCGATTATACGATGAGGACTCCATCTTATTCAACAGAAATATGCACTAGGACTACATCTTGAACACTCTTTTGAGCCATGCACTCAGCTTTTGTACCTTTGCTCAACGACAAACTCCTTTAAACGAATTTAGACACTATTTCCCTTTTGTCTTTGCCATATCAAGGGCTTGGTCAACCTTCATAATCAATCCTACGTCCGGATACATGCCTAATACTCAACACAATCGTAGGAAACACCTTTTGTTGTCAGTCCTTATCATTGACTGATAGATGACTCATTTCTGGCTATAAATATATTCGTATCGACTCTAATAATCAATATTAAAGCCACTCTTTGATTATACGACTAGGACTCCATCTTATTCAACATAAAATTGCACTAGTACTACATCTAGGACCCTCGTTTGAGCCATGGACCCAGCTTTGTACCTTTGCGCAACGACAAACACCTTTAAACGAATTTAGACACTAATTCCTGTTTATCTTTGCCACATCAAGGGCTTGGTCAACCTTCATAATCAATCGTAAGTCCGGATACATGACTAATACTCAACACAATCATAGGAAACACCTTGTGTTTTCAGTCCTTATCATTGCAGTCTTCGATTATATGACTAGGAATCCATCTTATTCAACATAAAATTGCACTAGTACTACATCTTGAACACTCTTTTGAGCCATAGACTCAACTTTGTACCTGTGCGCAATGACAAACTCCTTTAAATGAATTTAGACACTAATTCCCTTTTATCAATATCATATCGAGGGCTTGGTCAACCTTCGTAATCAATCGTACGTCCGGATACATGCTTAATACTCAACACAATCGTAGGAAACACTTTGTGTTTTCAGTCCTTATCATTGACTGATAGATGACTCATTTATGGCTATAAATATATTCCTATCGACTCCAATAATCAATATTAAAGCCATCTTCGATTATACGACTACGACTCCATCTTATTCAACATAAAATTGCACTAGTACTACATCTAGATCACTCGTTTGAGCCATGGACTCAGCTTTGTACCTCTGCGAAACAAAACTCCTTTAAACGAATTTAGACACTAATTCCATTTATCTTTGCCATATCGAGGGCTTGGTCAACCTTTCGTAATCAATCGTACGTCCGGGTACATGCCTAATACTCAACACAATCGTAGGAAACACCTTGTGTTTTCAGTCCTTATCATTGACTGATAGATGACTCATTTCTGGCTATGAATATATTTGTATCGACTCTAATAAGCAATATTAAAGCCATACTTCAATTATACGACAAGGTCTCCATCTTATTCAACATAAAATTGCACTAGTACTACATTTAGAACACTCTTTTGAGCCATAGGACTCAACTTTTGTACCTGTGCGCAATGACAAACTTCTTTAAACGAATTTAGACACTAATTCCCTTTTATCTTTGTCACATCGAGGGCTTGGTCAACCTTCGTAATCAATAGTACTTCCTATAAACTCAACACAATCGTAGGAAAACCTTTGTTGTCAGTCCTTATCATTGACTGATAGATGACTCATTACTGGCTATAAATATATTCGTATCGACTCTTATAATCAATATTAAAGCCACTCTTTGATTATACGACTAGGACTCCATCTTATTCAACATAAAATTGCACTAGGACTACATCTAGAACACTCGTTTGAGCCATGGACTCAGCTTTGTACCTTTGCTCAACGACAAACTCCTTTAAACGAATTTAGACACTAATTCCCTTTATCTTTGCCATATCGAGGGCTTGGTCAACCTTCGTAATCAATCGTACGTCCGGATACATGCCTAATACTCAACACAATCGTAGGAAACACCTTGTGTTTTCAGTCCTTATCATTGACTGATAGATGACTCATTTCTGGCTATAAATATATTCGTATCGACTCTAATAATCAATATTAAAGCCACTCTTTGATTATACGACTCTCCATCTTATTCAACATAAAATTGCACTAGTACTACATCTAGAACACTCTTTTGAGCCATGGACTCAACTTTGTACCTTGCGCAATGACAAACTCCTTTAAATGAATTTAGACACTAATTCCCTTTTATCTTTGCATATCGAGGGCTTGGTCAACCTTCGTAATCAATCGTACGTCCGGATACATGCCTAATACTCAACACAATCGTAGGAAACACCTTGTGTTTTCAGTCCTTATCATTGACTGATAGATGACTCATTTCTGGCTATAAATATATTCGTATCGACTCTTAAATCAATATTAAAGCCACTCTTTGATTATACGACTAGGACTCCATCTTATTCAACATAAACACTCTTTTGAGCCATGGACTCAGCTTTGTACCTTTGCGCAATGACAAACTCCTTTAAACGAATTTAGACACTAATTCCCTTTTATCTTTGCCATATCGAGGGCTTGGTCAACCTTCGTAATCAATCGTAAGTCCGGATACATGCCTAATACTCAACACAATCGTAGGAAACACCTTGTGTTTTCAGTCCTTATCATTGACTGATAGATGACTCATTTCTGGCTATAAATATATTTGTATCGACTCTAATAATCAATATTAAAGCCACTCTTCGATTATACGACTAGGACTCCATCTTATTCAACATAAAATTGCACTAGTACTACATCTAGAACACTCGTTTGAGCCATGGACTCAGCTTTGTACCTGTGCGCAACGACAAACTCCTTTAAACGAATTTAGACACTAATTCCTTTTATCTTTGCCATATCGAGGGCTTGGTCAACCTTCGTAATCAATCGTACGTCCGGATACATGCCTAATACTCAACACAATCGTAGGAAACACCTTGTGTTTTCATCCTTATCATTGACTGATAGATGACTCATTTCTGGCTATAAATATATTCGTATCGACTCTAATAAGCAATATTAAAGCCACTTCGATTATACGACTCTCCATCTTATTCAACATAAAATTGCACTAGTACTACATCTAGAACACTCTTTTGAGCCATGGACTCAACTTTGTACCTTTGCGCAACGACAAACTCCTTTAAAACGAATTTAGACACTAATTCCCTTTTATCTTTGCCATATCGAGGGCTGGTCAACCTTCGTAATCAATCGTACGTCCGGATACATGCCTAATACTCAACACAATCGTAGGAAAAACCTTGTGTTTTCAGTCCTTATCATTGACTGATAGATGACTCATTACTGGCTATAAATATATTCGTATCGACTCTAATAATCAATATTAAAGCCACTCTTCGATTATACGACTAGGACTCCATCTTATTCAACATAAAATTGCACTAGTACTACATCTAGAACACTCGTTTGAGCCATGGACTCAGCTTTGTACCTTTGCGCAACGACAAACTCCTTTAAACGAATTTAGACACTAATTCCCTTTTATCTTTGCCATATCGAGGGCTTGGTCAACCTTCGTAATCAATCGTACGTCCGGATACATGCCTAATACTCAACACAATCGTAGGAAACACCTTGTGTTTTCAGTCCTTATCATTGACTGATAGATGACTCATTTCTGGCTATAAATATATTCGTATCGACTCTAATAATCAATATTAAAGCCACTCTTCGATTATACGACTAGGACTCCATCTTATTCAACATAAAATTGCACTAGTACTACATCTAGAACACTCGTTTGAGCCATGGACTCAGCTTTGTACCTTTGCGCAACGACAAACTCCTTTAAACGAATTTAGACACTAATTCCCTTTTATCTTTGCCATATCGAGGGCTTGGTCAACCTTCGTAATCAATCGTACGTCCGGATACATGCCTAATACTCAACACAATCGTAGGAAACACCTTGTGTTTTCAGTCCTTATCATTGACTGATAGATGACTCATTTCTGGCTATAAATATATTCGTATCGACTCTAATAATCAATATTAAAGCCACTCTTCATTATACGACCTCCATCTTATTCAACATAAAATTGCACTAGTACTACATCTAGAACACTCTTTTGAGCCATGGACTCAACTTTGTACCTGTGCGCAATGACAAACTCCTTTAAATGAATTTAGACACTAATTCCCTTTTATCTTTGTCATATCGAGGGCTTGGTCAACCTTCGTAATCAATCGTACGTCCGGATACATGCCTAATACTCAACACAATCGTAGGAAACACCTTGTGTTTTCAGTCCTTATCATTGACTGATAGATGACTCATTACTGGCTATAAATATATTCGTATCGACTCTAATAATCAATATTAAAGCCACCTTCGATTATACGATAGGACTCCATCTTATTCAACATAAAATATGCACTAGGACTACATCTTGAACACTCTTTTGAGCCATGGACTCAGCTTTGTACCTTTGCGCAAACGACAAACTCCTTTAAACGAATTTAGACACTAATTTCCCTTTTATCTTTGCCATATCGAGGGCTTGGTCAACCTTCATAATCAATCCTACGTCCGGATACATGCCTAATACTCAACACAATCGTAGGAAACACCTTTTGTTTTCAGTCCTTATCATTGACTGATAGATGACTCATTTCTGGCTATAAATATATTCGTATCGACTCTAATAATCAATATTAAAGCCACTCTTCGATTATACGACTAGGACTCCATCTTATTCAACATAAAATTGCACTAGTACTACATCTAGAACCCTCGTTTGAGCCATGGACTCAGCTTTGTACCTTTGCGCAACGACAAACACCTTTAAACGAATTTAGACACTAATTCCTGTTTATCTTTGCCACATCAAGGGCTTGGTCAACCTTCGTAATCAATCGTAAGTCCGGATACATGACTAATACTCAACACAATCGTAGGAAACACCTTGTGTTTTCAGTCCTTATCATTGCAGTCTTCGATTATATGACTAGGAATCCATCTTATTCAACATAAAATTGCACTAGTACTACATCTAGAACACTCTTTTGAGCCATAGACTCAACTTTGTACCTGTGCGCAATGACAAACTCCTTTAAATGAATTTAGACACTAATTCCCTTTTATCAATATCATATCGAGGGCTTGGTCAACCTTCGTAATCAATCGTACGTCCGGATACATGCTTAATACTCAACACAATCGTAGGAAACACTTTGTGTTTTCAGTCCTTATCATTGACTGATAGATGACTCATTTCTGGCTATAAATATATTCGTATCGACTATAATAATCAATATTAAAGCCACTCTTCGATTATACGACTACGGACTCCATCTTATTCAACATAAAATTGCACTAGTACTACATCTAGATCACTCGTTTGAGCCATGGACTCAGCTTTGTACCTCTGCGAAACGACAAACTCCTTTAAACGAATTTAGACACTAATTCGGTTTATCTTTGCCATATCGAGGGCTTGGTCAACCTTCGTAATCAATCGTACGTCCGGGTACATGCCTAATACTCAACACAATCGTAGGAAACACCTTGTGTTTTCAGTCCTTATCATTGACTGATAGATGACTCATTTCTGGCTATGAATATATTTGTATCGACTCTAATAAGCAATATTAAAGCCATACTTCAATTATACGACAAGGACTCCATCTTATTCAACATAAAATTGCACTAGTACTACATCTAGAACACTCTTTTGAGCCATGGACTCAACTTTGTACCTGTGCGCAATGACAAACTCCTTTAAACGAATTTAGACACTAATTCCCTTTTATCTTTGTCATATCGAGGGCTTGGTCAACCTTCGTAATCAATAGTACGTCCGGATACAAGCCTAAAACTCAACACAATCGTAGGAAAAACCTTGTGTTTTCAGTCCGTATCATTGACTGATAGATGACTCATTACTGGCTATAAATATATTCGTATCGACTCTTATAATCAATATTAAAGCCACTCTTCGATTATACGACGAGGACTCCATCTTATTCAACATAAAATTGCACTAGGACTACATCTAGAACACTCTTTTGAGCCATGCACTCAGCTTTGTACCTTTGCTCAACGACAAACTCCTTTAAACGAATTTAGACACTATTTCCCTTTTGTCTTTGCCATATCAAGGGCTTGGTCAACCTTCATAATCAATCGTACGTCCGGATACATGCCTAATACTCAACACAATCGTAGGAAACACCTTTTGTTGTCAGTCCTTATCATTGACTGATAGATGACTCATTTCTGGCTATAAATATATTCGTATCGACTCTAATAATCAATATTAAAGCCACTCTTTGATTATACGACTAGGACTCCATCTTATTCAACATAAAATTGCACTAGTACTACATCTAGGACCCTCTTTGAGCCATGGACTCCAGCTTTGTACCTTTGCGCAACGACAAACTCCTTTAAACGAATTTAGACACTAATTCCTTTTATCTTTGCCATATCAAGGGCTTGGTCAACCTTCATAATCAATCGTAAGTCCGGATACATGCCTAATACTCAACACAATCGTAGGAAACACCTTGTGTTTTCAGTCCTTATCATTGACTGAGATGACTCATTTTTGGCTATAAATATATTCGTATTGACTAATCCACTCTTCGATTATCATCTTATTCAACATAAAAATTGCACTAGTACTACATCTTGAACACTCTTTTGAGCCATGGACTCAACTTTGTACCTTTGCGCAATGACAAACTCCTTTTAAATGAATTTAGACACTAATTCCCTTTTATCTTTGCATATCGAGGGCTTGGTCAACCTTCGTAATCAATCGTACGTCCGGATACATGCCTTAATACTCAACACAATCGTAGGAAACACTTGTGTTTTCAGTCCTTATCATTGACTGATAGATGACTCATTTCTGGCTATAAATATATTCGTATCGACTCTAATAATCAATATTAAAGCCACTCTTCGATTATACGACTACGACTCCATCTTATTCAACATAAAATTGCACTAGTACTACATCTAGATCACTCGTTTTGAGCCATGGACTCAGCTTTGTACCTTTGCGCAAACGACAAACTCCTTTAAACGAATTTAGACACTAATTCCGTTTATCTTTGCCATATCGAGGGCTTGGTCAACCTTTCATAATCAATCGTACGTCCGGGTACATGCCTAATACTCAACACAATCGTAGGAAACACCTTGTGTTTTCAGTCCTTATCATTGACTGATAGATGACTCATTTCTGGCTATGAATATATTCGTATCGACTCTAATAAGCAATATTAAAGCCATCTTCAATTATACGACTCCATCTTATTCAACATAAAATTGCACTAGTACTACATCTAGAACACTCTTTTGAGCCATGACTCAACTTTGTACCTGTTGCGCAATGACAAACTCCTTTAAATGAATTTAGACACTAATTCCCTTTTATCTTTGTCATATCGAGGGCTTGGTCAACCTTCGTAATCAATCGTACGTCCGGATACATGCCTAATAACTCAACACAATCGTAGGAAACACCTTGTGTTTTCAGTCCTTATCATTGACTGATAGATGACTCATTTCTTGGCTATAAATATATTCGTATCGACTCTAATAATCAATATTAAAGCCACTATTCGATTATACGACTTGGACTCCATCTTATTCAACATAAAAATGCACTAGGACTACATCTAGAACACTCTTTTGAGCCATGGACTCAGCTTTGTACCTTTGCGCGACGACAAACTCCTTTAAACAAGTTTAGACACTAATTCACTTTATCTTTACCATATCAAGGGCTTGGTCAACCTTCAAATCAATCGTATGTCAAGATACATGTCTAATACTCAACACAATCGTAGGAAACACCTTGTTTTCAGTCCTTATCATTGACTGATAGATGACTCATTTTTGCTATAAATATATTCGTATTGACTCTAATAATCAATATTAAAGCCACTATTTGATTATGACTAGGACTCCATCTTATTCAACATAAAAATGCACTAGGACTACATTTCGAACACTCTTTTGAGCCATGGACTCAGCTTTGTACTTTTGCGCAATTACAAACTCCTTTTAAACAAGTTTAGACACTAATCCACTTTTATATTTGTCATATCGAGGGCTTGGTCAACCTTCATAATCAATCGTACGTCCGGATACATACTAATACTCAACACAATAGTGGGAAACACCTTGTGCTTTCAGTCCTTATCATTGACTGATAGATGACTCATTTTTTGGTTATCATTGACTCTAGTAATCAATATTAAAGCCACTCTTCGATTTATACGACTAGGATTCCATCTTATTCAACATAAAAAATGCACTAGGACTACATCTTCGAACACTCTTTTGAGCCATGGACTCTGCTTTATACCTTTGCACAATGACAAACTCCTTTTAAAGAATTTAGACACTAATGCACATTTATCTTTTCCATATCGAGGGCTTGGAGAACCTTGATAATCAATCGTACGTCGGGATACATGCCTAATACTCAACACAATTGTAGAAAACACTTTGTGCTTTCAGTCCCCATCATTGACTGATAGATGTCTCATTTTTAGCTATAAATATGTTCGTATTGACTCTAATATTCAATATTAAAGTCAATCTTCGATTATATGACTAGAGTCCATCTTATTCAACATAAAAATGCACTAGGACTTCATCTGGAACACTCTTTGAGTTATGGACTCAGCTTTGTACCTTTACACAACGACAAACTCCTTTACCTAGTTTAGACACTAATGCCCTTTTATCTTTGCCATATGAAGGGCAGGGAGAACCTTCAAAATCAATCGTACGTCCGGATACATGTCTAATACTCAAAATAATTGTAGGAAACACCTTGTTTTTCAGTCACCATCATTAACTGATAGATGACTCATTTTGGCTATAAATATCTTCGTATTAACTCTAATAATCAATATTAAAGCCACTCTTTCGATTATATGACTAGGAGTCCATCTTATTCAACATGAAATGCACTAGGACTACATCTCGAATACTATTTTGTGCCATGGACTCAGATTTGTACATTCGGCAATTACAAACTCCTTTAACAAGTTTAGACACTAATGCACTTTTATCTTTGTCATATCGAGGTCTTAGAGAACCTTCCTAATCAATCGTACGTCCGAATACATGCCTGATACTCAACACAATAGTAGGAAACACCTAGTGCCTTTAGTCCCTATCATTGACTGATAGATGACTCATTTTTTGCTATAAATATAATTTTTATTGACTCTAATAATCAATATTAAAGCTAGTCTTCGATTAAATGACTAGGACTCCGTCTTATTCAACATAAAAATGTACTAGAACTACATCTAGAACATTCTTTTGAGCCATGGACTTAGCTTTGCGCCTTTGCGCGACAAAACTCCTTTAAAAAGTTTAGACACTAATGCACCTTTTATCTTTGCCATATCGAGGGCATGGAAAACCTTTAGAATCAATTGTGCGTCCGGATACATGCTTAATACTCAAAACAATAGTAGGAAACACCTTGTGCTTTTCAGTCCTTATCATTGACTGATAGATGACTCATTTTAGCTACAAATATATTCGTATTGACTCTAATATAAATATTAAAGTTTCGATTATATGACTAGAGTCCATCTTATTCAACATAAAAAATGCACTAGGACTACATCTGGAACACTCTATTGAGTCATGGACTCAGCTTTGTACCTTTGCACAGTGACAAACTCCTTTTAATTAGTTTAGACACTAATGCACATTTATCTTTGCCATATCGAGGGCTTGGAAACCTTCATAATCAATCTTACGTACGGATACATGCATAATACACAAAACAATTGTAGAAAACACCTTGTCCTTTCAGTCCCCATCATTGACTGATTGACGTCTCATTTTTTGCTATAAATATATTCGTATTGACTCTAATATTCAATAATAAAGTCAATCTTCGATTATATGACTAGAGTCCATCTTATTCAACATAAAAATGCACTAGGACTTCGTCTAGAACACTCTATTGAGTTAGGGACTCAGCTTTGTACCTTTGCACAACGACAAACTCCTTTTACCTAGTTTAGACACTAATGCACTTTTATCTTTGCCATATCAAGGGCATGGAGAACCTTCAAAATCAATCGTACGTCCGGATACATGCCCAATACTCAAAATAATTGTAGGAAACACCTTGTGCTTTCAGTCACCATCATTAACTGATAGATGACTCATTTTGGCTATAAATAGTATTAACTCTAATAATCAATATTACTGCCAGTCTTCGATTATATGACTAGGAGTCCATCTTATTCAACATGAAAATGCACTAGGACTACATCTAGAATACTATTTTGTGCCATGGACTCAGCTTTGTTCATTTGGGCAATGACAAACTCCTTTTAACAAGTTCAGACACTAATGCACTTTTATCTTTGCCATATCGAGGTCTTAGAGAACCTTCCTAATCAATCGTACGTCCGGATACATGCCTGATACTCAACACAATAGTAGAAAACACCTTGTGCCTTTAGTCCCTATCATGACTGATAGATGACTCATTTTTTGCTATGAATATAATTTTTATTGACTCTAATAATCAATATTAAAGCTAGTCTTCGATTAAATGACTAGGACTCCGTCTTATTCAACAAAAAAAATGTACTAGAACTATATCTAGAACATTCTTTTTGAGCCATGGCCTCAGCTTTGCCCCTTTGCGCGACAAGAAACTCCTTTAAACAAGTTTAGACACTAATGCACTTTTATCTTTGCCATATCGAGGGCATGGAGAACCTTTAGAATGAATTGTACGTCCGGATACATGCCTAATACTCAAAACAATAGTAGGAAACACCTTGTGCTTTCAGTCCTTATTGTTGACAGATAGATGACTCATTTTTGGCTACAAACATATTCGTATTGACTCTAATATTAAATATTAAAGTTTCAATTATATGACTAGAGTCCATCTTATTCAACATAAAAATGCACTAGGACTACATCTGGAACACTCTATTGAGTCATGGACTCAGCTTTGTACCTTTGCACAATGACAAACTCCTTTTAATTAGTTTAGACACTAATGCACATTTATCTTTGCCATATCGAGGGCTTGGAGAACCTTCATAATCAATCTTACGTACGGATACATGCATAATACACAAAACAATTGTAGGAAACACATTGTGGTTTCAGTCCCCATCATTGACTGATTGACGTCTCATTTTTTGATATAAATATATTAGTATTGACTCTAATATTCAATAATAAAGTTAATCTTCGATTATATGACAAGAGTCCATCTTATTCAACATAAAAATGCACTAGGACTTCGTCTGGAACACTCTATTTGAGTTAGGGACTCAGCTTTGTACCTTTGCACAACGACAAACTCCTTTTACCTAGTTTAGACATTAATGCACTTTTATCTTTGCCATATCAAGGGCATGGAGAACCTTCAAAATCAATCGTACGTCCGGATACATGCCCAATACTCAAAAAATAATTGTAGGAAACACCTTGTGCTTTCAGTCACCATCATTAACTGATAGATGACTCATTTTGGCTATAAATAGTATTAACTCTAATAATCAATATTACTGCCAGTCTTCGATTATATGACTAGGAGTCCATCTTATTCAACATGAAAAATGCACTAGGACTACATCTAGAATACTATTTTGTGCCATGGACTCAGCTTTGTTCATTTGGGCAATGACAAACTCCTTTTAACAAGTTCAGACACTAATGCACTTTTATCTTTGCCATATCGAGGTCTTAGAGAACCTTCCTAATCAATCGTACGTCCGGATACATGCCTGATACTCAACACAATAGTAGAAAACACCTTGTGCCTTTAGTCCCTATCATTGACTGATAGATGACTCAGTTTCTGGCTATAAATATAATTTTTATGGACTCTAATAATCAATATTAAAGCTAGTCTTCGATCATCTTATTCAACATAAAATGCACTAGAACTACATCTAGAACATTCTTTTGAGCCATGGTCTCAGCTTTGCACCTTTGCGCGACGAAAAACTCCTTTAAACAAGTTTAGACACTAATGCACTTTTATCTTTGCCATATCGAGGGTATGGAGAAATCATGCGTCCGGATACATGCCTAATACTCAAAACAATAGTAGGAAACACATTGTGCTTTCAGTCCTTATCATTGACAGATAGATGACTCATTTTTTGCTACAAGTATATTCGTATTGACTCTAATATTAAATATTAAAGTTTGATTATATGACTAGAGTCCATCTTATTCAACATAAAAATGCACTAGGACTGCATCTGGAACACTCTATTGAGTCATGGACTCAGCTTTGTACCTTTGCACAATGACAAACTCCTTTTAACTAGTTTAGACACTAATGAACATTTATCTTGCCATATCGAGGGCTTGGAGACCTTCATAATCAATCGTACGTCTGAATACATGCCTAATACACAACACAATTGTAGGAAACACCTTGTGCTTTCAGTGCCCATGAATGACTGATAGATGTCTCATTTTTGGCTATAAATATATTCGTATTGACACTAATATTCAATATTAAAGTCAATCTCCGATTATATGACTAGAGTCCATCTTATTCAACATAAAAATGCACTAGGACTTCACCTGGAACACTCTATTGAGTTATGGACTCAGCTTTGTACCTTTGCACAACGACAAACTCCTTTTTTCCTAGTTTAGACACTAATGCACTTTTATCTTTGCCATATCAAGGGCATGGAGAACCTTCAAAATCAATCGTACGTCCGGATACATGCCTAATACTCAAAATAATTGTAGGAAACACCTTGTGCTTTCAGTCACCATCATTAACTGATAGATGACTCATTTTGGCTATAAATATATTCGCATTGACTCTAATATTAAATATTAAAGTTTTTGATTATATGACTAGAGTCCATCTTATTCAACATAAAAATGCACTAGGACTACATCTGGAACACTCTACTGAGTCATGGACTCAGCTTTGTACCTTTGCACAATTTCAAACTCCTTTTAACTAGTTTAGACACTAATGCACATTTATCTTTGCCATATCGAGGGCTTGGAGAACCTTCATAATCAATCTTACGAACGGATACATGCATAATACACAAAACAATTGTAGAAACACCTTGTGCTTTCAGTCCCCATCATTGACTGATTGATGTCTCATATTTTGCTATAAATATATTCGTATTGACTCTAATATTTAATAATAAAGTCAATCTTCGATTATATGACTAGAGTCCATCTTATTCTACATAAAAATGCACTAGGACTTCATCTGGAACACTCTATTGAGTTATGGACTCAGCTTTGTACCTTTGCACAACGACAAACTCCTTTTACCTAATTTAGACACTAATGCACTTTATCTTTGTCATATCGAGGGCTTGGAGAACCTTCGTAATCAATAGTAGGAAACACATTGTGCTTTCAGTCCTTATCATTGACAGATAGATGACTCATTTTTGGCTACAAATATATTCGTATTGACTCTAATATTAAATATTAAAGTTTTTGATTATATGACTAGAGTCCATCTTATTCAACATAAAAATGCACTAGGACTGCATCTGGAACACTCTATTGAGTCATGGACTCAGCTTTGTACCTTTGCACAATGACAAACTCCTTTTAAACTTGTTTAGACACTAATGAACATTTATCTTTGCCATATCGAGGGCTTGGAGAACCTTCATAATCAATCGTACGTCTGAATACATGCCTAATACACAACACAATTGTAGGAAACACCTTGTGCTTTCAGTCCCCATGATTGATTGATAGATGTCTCATTTTTGGCTATAAATATATTCGTATTGACACTAATATTCAATATTAAAGTCAATCTCCGATTATATGACTAGAGTCCATCTTATTCAACATAAAAATGCACTAGGACTTCACCTGGAACACTCTATTGAGTTATGGACTCAGCTTTGTACCTTTGCACAACGACAAACTCCTTTTTCCTAGTTTAGACACTAATGCACTTTTATCTTTGCCATATCAAGGGCATGGAGAACCTTCAAAATCAATCGTACGTCCGGATACATGCCTAATACTCAAAAATAATTGTAGGAAACACCTTGTGCTTTCAGTCACCATCATTAACTGATAGATGACTCATTTTGGCTATAAATATATTCGCATTGACTCTAATATTAAATATTAAAGTTTTGATTATATGACTAGAGTCCATCTTATTCAACAATAAAATGCACTAGGACTACATCTGGAACACTCTATTGAGTCATGGATTCAGCTTTGTACCTTTGCACAATTTCAAACTCCTTTTAACTAGTTTAGACACTAATGCACATTTATCTTTGCCATATCGAGGGCTTGGAGAACCTTCATAATCAATCTTACGAACGGATACATGCATAATACACAAAACAATTGTAGGAAACACCTTGTGCTTTCAGTCCCCATCATTGACTGATTGATGTCTCATATTTTGCTATAAATATATTCGTATTGACTCTAAATATTCAATAATAAAGTCAATCTTCGATTATATGACTAGAGTCCATCTTATTCTACATAAAAATGCACTAGGACTTCATGTGGAACACTCTATTGAGTTATGGACTCAGCTTTGTACCTTTGCACAACGACAAACTCCTTTTACCTAATTTAGACACTAATGCACTTTATCTTTGTCATATCGAGGGCTTGGAGAACCTTCGTAATCAATAGTAGGAAACACATTGTGCTTTCAGTCCTTATCATTGACAGATAGATGACTCATTTTTGGCTACAAATATATTCGTATTGACTCTAATATTAAATATTAAAGTTTTGATTTTATGACTAGAGTCCATCTTATTCAACATAAAAATGCACTAGGACTACATCTGGAACACTCAATTGAGTCATGGACTCAGCTTTGTACCTTTGCACAATGACAAACTCCTTTTAACTAGTTTAGACACTAATGCACATTTATCTTTGCCATATCGAGGGATTGGAGAACCTTCATAATCAATCTTACGTACGGATACATGCATAATACACAAAAACAATTGTAGGAAACACCTTGTGCTTTCAGTCCCCATCATTGACTAATTGATGTCTCATTTTTTGCTATAAATATATTCGTATTGACTCTAATATTCAATAATAAAGTCAATCTTCGATTATATGACTAGAGTCCATCTTATTCAACATAAAAATGCACTAGGACTTCATCTGGAACACCCTATTGAGTTATGAACTCAGCTTTGTACCTTTGCACAACGACAAACTCCTTTTACCTAATTTAGACACTATGCACTTTATCTTTGTCATATCGAGGGCTTGGAGAACCTTCGTAATCAATCGTACGTCCAGATACATGCCTAATACACAACACAATTATAGGAAACACCTTGTGCTTTCAGTCCCCATCATTGACTGATAGATGACTCATTTTTGGCTATAAATATATTCGTATTGACTCTAATAATCAATATCAAAGCCACACTTCTATTATACGACTAGGACTCCATCTTATTCAACATAAAAATGCACTACGACTACATCTAGAACCCTCTTTCGAGCCATGGACTCAACTTTGTACCTTTGCGCAACGACAAACTCCTTTAAACAAGTTTAGACACTAATGCAGTTTTATCGTTGCCATATCGAGGGCTTGGAGAACCTTCATAATCAATCGTACGTCCGGATACATGCCTAATACTCAACACAATAGTAGGAAACACCTTGTGCTTTCAGTCCTTATCATTAACTGATAGATGACTCATTTTTTGCTATAAATATATTCGTATTGACTCTAATAATCAATATTAAAGCCACTCTTCGGTTATATGACTAGGAGTCCATCTTATTCAACATAAAAATACACTAAGACTACATCTAGAGCACTCTTTTGAGCCATGGACTCAGCTTTGTACCTTTGCGCAACGACAAACTCCTTTTGACAAGTTTAGACAGTAATGCACTTTTATCTTTTCCATATCAAGGGCTTGGAGAACCTTCATAATCAATCGTGCGTCCGGCTACATGCCTAATACTCAAAACAATAGTAGGAAACAGGTTGTGCTTTCAGTCCTTATCATTGACAAATAGATGACTCATTTTTTGCTATAAATATATTCGTATTGACTCTAATAATCAATATTAGAGCCAGTCTTCGATTATATGACTAGGAGTCCATCTTATTCAACATAAAAAATGCACTAGGACTATATCTAGAACACTCTTTTGTGCCATGGACTCAGCTTTGTACCTTTGCGCAATGACAAATTCCTTTTAACAAGTTTAGACACTAATCCATTTTTATCTTTGCCATATCTAGGGCTTGGAGAACCTTCATAATCTATCGTATGTCCGGATACATACCTAATTCTCAACACAATCGTAGGAAACACCTTGTGCTTATCAAGGGGGAAATCCACACGTGTTTAAAAATTCTCTCTCTTGAATTCTCTCCTCCCTCTCTCACACAATACACACATTCATACATTCTCGGCCTTCATGGCCAATGATGAGCCGCCCTTGGATGATATTGAAAGCGGTAATGGGAGCGCCGTTGTTGGTTGTCCGTCGGAGGAGGAGGAGAATGCACTTAATCGGTTACTCTCCGAGTTCAACTTGTCTGAGTTCCTTGCGTTGGCTAATAGGGTGATTGATGAAGGTGACATTGCATCTATGGAGGCTATATCGGATTTAAAGCGTAGATGGAATGAAAAATTTGGTGATTTTCAGCCCCGGCCGTCAATGGTTGCACGTCCTTCCTCGTCCCGCACTCTTACTCCTTTCCGGCCGATTACGGCTCCTACTCGGCCTGCACGTCAGATTCCACGCATGCCAACGACCGAACAAATGAATGCTTATCTACTACACACTCCCTCGGTGGCCGCATCATTTCCTGTTCCTATTCTCTCATTGCCGCCATCGTCCATGGCTTCCTCGATTTTTCCGGTGAGTGCTGCAGCTGCAACCCTAGCGCCGCCATCCATTGTTACTGTTTTGGAAGGCTCCCAACAAGATCCGGATAATCAGCCGCGTTCCTTACGTGTGGACAATCAGCCGCAATATTCCTTACCTGTTGAGACATCTTCCTTCAAATCTGATTCACCTTCCATAGGTGTGGATAACCAGCCGCAATCTTCCATACATGGCGAGATAAACAACCACAATACTCCTTATTTTCGTGAGGATAAGCAGCCGCAATATTCCTTACATGGCGAGACACCTTCCTTCCAATCTGATCCGCCTTCCATACGAGTGGATACTCAGCCGCAATCTTCCTTATTTAGCATGGATACACATCTGGACGAAAATTTGCATAATTACCGCCGGCTGCCCCCCTTTCACGGCCACCATTTTCAGCCCCTTTGGACAAAGGAAACGTGGCTAAACCACCGGACATATTCATGGTAACATTCCCTTGACATCAAGTTATTCTACGTTATCATCTGTTGATAAAATTACTGCTGCGTTTCATAATTCTGCTCGGAAAACTCTCAATTATGTTCCTCCTTTGGTTCAAAATGGAGAAACTATTGTTTGCCCTTCGTTGAATTTAATTCGTGATGGTTCTCAACGTTGGATGCATACTATTGTTGGCTATTTTTTGGGTCGTCGCCCTTACTTTCACGACATGGAAGCCTTTGCTAAGAAGACATGGCCGATGGTGCATAAGGTCACGGCCACGGCTAATGGTTTCTTTTTCTTTCAATTCAATACGATGAAAGCGATGGAGGAGGTGCTTGAGGGAGGGCCGTGGCTTTTCCACGGTCAACCTATTGTCCTTCAACGTTGGGAGGCCGGATTGGCACTAAGGAAGCACAAACTTACTGAAGTCCCAATCTGGATTAGGTTACGTCACCTCCCGGTGGAATTTTGGACTGATGAGGGTCTTAGTGTAGTCGCTAGTGGGATTGGAAAGCCACTGTACCAAGATGCTATAACGAAGGCATGCACGAGACTGGACTTTGCTCGTGTGTGCGTTATGTTGGATATCTCTTCCACACTTCCGAAACATATTGTTATCATGGCTCCTACGGAGGATGGCCGGGAAGTACCATGTATGGTGGACGTGGAGTATGAATGGATTCCACCGAAATGCGTCAAGTGCATGTGCTTGGGGCACTCCACGAGTTCTTGCTCACCGCAGAAGCCTCCACCTCGTCCCCCAGTGAAAATTTTTGTGCCTCGAACAACAACTGAAACACGTCCGGTTCCACGAGCGAGCGTGGAAAAGGAACCGAACCAAGAGACGGCTATTGCCAAGGGAAAGGAGATTGTCCTCTTTAATTCTTTTGAAGCTCTTGAATGTGAGGATGACACTGTATCAGACACTCAGGGCCCTAAACAATGCATTCCTTCCGAATTGGTTTCATGATTAATGCAGCTGTTTGGAATGTGCGAGGGCTGAACCGAAGAGACCACCAAGTGGCAGTTGGCGATCTTGTTTCAAACCACAGGTTATGTGATGAGAACACTGAGGGCATCCAACGAGCTAAAGGCATTCACGATCAATTGCACCAAGACTTAACAATTGGAAGTGGGCCAATGACAAGAGGCAGGTTGAAGAGAATGCAAGAAGCAATTCAAGCCCAATCCAACTTAATATTTGCTAATGGATCAAGTCACAATTGGAGGCCCAACATGAGTGCTTAATTTCAATAATTCAAGCCCAAGGAAGCCCATAATAAGAGCCCAAATTCGTCCAAGTGCAGCCAAGTGGTCAAGGAAGACTTCTTAATCACATTCAAAGTGCATTTATCACATACAATCACCAATTTTCGGATTCACATGGAAGACCATAGTTTTTACTCGTTTTTGACCAAGAGTGCATAGTTTTTAGTCATATTTTGACTAATTATTGAATGTACATCCACCAAGGAGTCACTTGGGGTTATGTGTGTCAATTTGGAAGTGTTTTAGGCCTATAAAAGGCATGTATCAGCATACAAACGGGAACAACCAAGATTTATCCAAGTTTAAGAAATATTGAGAGAGAGTTCTCATATTTTGAAGAGTTTATATCCTATTTTCAGCTTTAGTGAAACCTTGCTTTGTCAATCTAGCATATTAGGTTGGTGATTCAAATTCACAAAGCCCCCAATTCGTGCTCGACCCAAGTGTGTCGTTGTGTGGATTGGTTTACTCGTGCTCGTGGTTGGTTGAATGTTCTAAGTAGCAGGTCACATTCCAATAACGTTGGTTGGCTATTTGCATTCCTCAGGTCACGGACCTCTTTTATCCATTTCAAGCCTACGTCGTGAAGATCGGGCCACCCATGGTCGATACCATATCATGTGGTATCAGAGCCTTCGGTTGACACGGTAGGTCCCCAAGTTCCACCTATCTTTTATCTTACACCACCAAGCTTCCGTACCCCATTGTTATCTTTTGTTTTATCTTTACAAAAAATAGAGGACAAAATTCGTTCAAAAAAAAAGAAGGGAAAAGCTCGAAAGAAAAAAAAAAGCAGACGAGCAGCCAAAAAAAAAAAGAAGGAAAATTCGTTCAGAAAAAAAAAACAAAAGAAGGCAAAAAAAAAAAGAGTACAAAAGTGAAAAAAAAAGGGCCATTTGAAAGGAAAAAAAAAACAAAAGAAAGAAAAAAATCTGATTGTGTTATTGTTTCCTAGCTATACTTTGCTACTATCCTTGTAAGCCAACCGATCTTGATTTCCCAAGTTGTACCTAGCTTCTTTAGACCATTCTCTTGCTACGAGTAAGTTTGAATCGTCCATCTACACATACTTGGTTGAGGAAATAATTGGCATTTGTTTTTGAGTTGCTAGATAAAAGCATCGAGTTTCATAAGTTTTAGAGTAGAGAGTGTTAAGTGTAGTGAGACTATCGTTGAGAGTCAAGAGTTGTGAGCTTATTAAGTGAGGAGTGAAACACGAGTGGAAAAATAAAAGAGTGAAACACGAGTGGAAAAATAAAAGAGAGAAAAAAAGAATGTGGCAAGGATTTGGTGAGGTTCCTATAATTTTATTAAATGGCAGAAAATCGAGATAAAGGAGTTGTTGAAGGAAGTGATGACAACAACTCGGGAGAAACACTACGAGGCGGAGTCGATGCATTCCATATGCAAGCCTTGGTGAGCCACCTTGAGAAGTTGCTTGACCGTAAGTTGGAAGGTCTTCATGAAAGATTGGATCAAGTAGAGGATCGAGTTGCCGGTCCAAGAGTTACAAATCAAAGACAAACTCCCAATCCACGGCCTCAACATCATGTTCATAATGAGTATTTGGAGGATCCAAGTGGTGAAGATGAATATGAGGACATCCGGCCAAGGAGAGTGAATAGACCAAGAGATAGACCGAGACGGCCTAGAGATGAAGATGGTGGCCTAGGAGGAGTTAAGGTCACAATTCCTTCATTTAAAGGAAAAAGTGATCCCGAAGCATATTTGGAATGGGAGATGCGTGTTGAGCAAATCTTTTCATGCCACAACTACTCGGAGAGTAAAAAGGTCAAACTCACAGCCCTTGAGTTTACCGATTATGCTCTTGTTTGGTGGGATCAGATGCAAAAGGAAAGGGTTAGGAATGGTGAACGTCCTATCACAACATGGGAAGAGATGAGAGCAATCATGAGGAGGAGGTTTGTTCCATCCTATTATCGTCGTGAGCTTCACAACCAGCTCCAACGTCTTACTCAAGGTTCTAAAAGTGTTGATGAGTACTACAAAGAGATGGAGATTGCCATGATTCGAACTAACATCATCGAGGACGATGAAGCAACTATGGCTCGTTTCTTGCATGGGCTCAATCGTGACATCGCTGATGTTGTGGAGATGCACCACTATGTAGAACTTGAAGAGATGGTACACCAGTCCATCAAGGTTGAACAACAACTCAAGCGGAGAGGACTTATGCGGAGGAGTTCTAACTCATCTACATTCAGTCCATGGAAGAACAACCCCAAGAAAGACACCCCTTCCACATCGAAATTCAAGGAGGCCGATCCTAAACATGGTGACAAAGTTGCTGCAAAAAAGGTACAACCCGAGCCCTAATTCTTCAAGAAACCGTGATATAAAGTGTTTCAAGTGCCAAGGGAGAGGGCACATAGCAAGTGAGTGTCCTAACCGACGTACAATGATCTTCAACAACCATGGAGAGTTGGAAACCGAAGGAGAAAGCACCGAGAAAGAGGAATCATCACAAAAAGATGGTGATGGAGAGTATGCCGAAGAAGGGGAGTTGCTTGTTACTAGAAGATCTCTTAGTGCCCATATGATGGAGGAAGGCAATTGCCAAAGAGAAAACTTGTTCCATACACGCTGCCAAGTTCAAGGAAAGGTATGTAGCATGATTATTGATGGTGGTAGTTGTTGCAATGTGGCAAGTACTGACTTGGTTCAAAAATTAAGTCTACCTACTATCAAGCATCACCGCCCATACAAGCTTCAATGGTTGAATGAGTGTGGTGAGTTGAAGGTGACCAAGCAAGTAAAGGTATTGTTTTCAATTGGAAGATACAAAGATGAGGTTATTTGTGATATTGTGCCAATGAAAGCATGCCACATATTGCTAGGGAGACCATGGCAGTTTGATAGGCATGTGACACATGATGGATTCCAAAATCGTTACTCTTTTGTGCTACGAGGGGCATCCATAACTCTCAATCCGATGACACCAAAGCAGATTTTGCAAGATCAGATTTTGAGAGAAAACAAAAGAGAGTGTGAGAAAAAGAAAGAGAAACAAAAAGAAGAGAGTAAAAATGAGAATGATAAAAAAATGAGGGATTCAAAAGATGGAGAAAAAGAAAGCAAAAGAGGAAAGAAAAAGGAGAGGGAAAAAGATGAAGAGAAAGAGAGTTTACTAGTTGCTAAGAAGAGTGAGATCAAGGAAGCTTTGTTTTATCAACAAAACCTCATTGTACTTGTGTACAAAGAGGCTATGTTGAACTCTAACGACCTAACATCTTCTCTACCTAGTGTTGTTACATCTCTTTTGCAGGACTATGAAGATGTCTTTCCGGATGAGATGCCACCAGGTTTACCACCAATTCGTGGATCGAGCATCAAATTGATTTCATGCCTGGAGCATCCTTACCAAATCGTCCAGCATACCGTACCAATCCCGAGGAGACTAAGGAGATTCAAAGGCAAATCCAAGAGCTGATGGCCAAAGGTTATGTAAGGGAAAGCCTTAGTCCTTGTGCAGTTCCGGTGTTGCTCGTGCCTAAGAAGGATGGCACATGGCGGATGTGTGTTGATTGTCGAGCCATTAACAACATAACGATAAGATATCGTCACCCTATTCCTAGGATAGATGATATGCTTGACGAGTTAAATGGTTCAACTATCTTTTCTAAAATTGATTTAAAAAGTGGTTATCATCAAATTAGGATGAAAGAAGGAGATGAGTGGAAAACCGCTTTCAAAACAAAACATGGGCTTTATGAGTGGTTAGTTATGCCTTTTGGACTTAGTAATGCACCTAGCACCTTTATGAGATTGATGAATCATGTTTTGCATGCATTTCTAGGCAAATTTGTGGTAGTTTACTTTGATGACATTCTTGTTTATAGTAGGACTTTGGAAGAACATGTAGCACATCTAAATCAAGTCCTTGAGGTTCTAAGAAAAGAAAAGTTATTTGGAAATCTGAAAAAGTGTGACTTTTGCACTAACAAAGTTGTTTTTTCTTGGTTTTGTTGTGAGTATTGAAGGAATCACAGTTGATGAAGAAAAGGTCAAAGCTATCCAAGATTGGCCAACCCCCACCACTATTGGAGAAGTGAGGAGCTTTCATGGACTTGCAAGCTTTTATAGGCGATTTGTGAAGGACTTTAGCACCATGGCAGCCCCATTGAACGAGTTAACAAAGAAGAATGTTCCATTCAAGTGGGGAAAAGCACAAGAGAAAGCCTTTCAAACCATAAAAGAGAAGCTTACTCATGCACCTTTGCTAGCCCTTCCCGACTTTGGTAAGACTTTTGAAATTGAGTGTGATGCAAGTGGGATTGGCATAGGAGGAGTTCTTTTGCAAGGAGGTAGACCGATTGCATATTTCAGCGAGAAGCTAAGTGGGCCGACACTTAACTACCCCACATATGACAAGGAGCTTTATGCATTGGTTAGAGTATTAGAAACTTGGCAACATTATTTGTGGCCAAAAGAGTTTGTGATACATTCTGATCATGAAGCACTCAAGTATATTAAAAGTCAAAGCAAGCTTAGCCGACGACATGCAAAGTGGATAGAGTTTATTGAGTCGTTTCCATATGTGATCAAACACAAGAAAGGTAAGGAGAACATTGTTGCTGATGCACTTTCAAGAAGGTATGTTTTACTTTCAATATTAGATGCTAAAATTCTTGGCTTTGAGTTCATCAAAGATCTGTATACTAATGATGTTGATTTTGGTGAAGCATTTGGAAATTGCACCCCAAGCAACGGATGGGACAAATTCTATTTGCATGATGGGTTTTTATTTCGAGCCAACCAGCTTTGTGTTCCTAATTGTTCAACTCGTTTGTTATTGTTAAAGGAAGCACATTCTGGGGGTTTGATGGGTCACTTTGGTATTTCTAAGACTTTGGGAGTCTTGAGTGAACACTTTTATTGGCCCAAGATGCGTAGAGATGTTGAGAAATTTGTGGGGAAATGCATAGTTTGTCATAAGGCAAAATCAAAGCTTAATTCTCATGGATTGTACATGCCCCTCCCTATTCCCAGTGTACCTTGGGAAGATATTTCAATGGACTTTGTTTTGGGATTGCCTAGGTCTAAGAGGGGAAGAGATTCTATTTTTGTTGTTGTTGACAGATTTTCCAAAATGGCACACTTCATTGCATGCCATAAAGTTGATGATGCCTCTAATATTGCTAATCTTTTCTTTCAGGAAGTTGTGAGGCTCCATGGTATGCCAAGGACTATAGTGTCTGATCGAGATGCCAAGTTCCTTAGCTACTTTTGGAAAACTTTGTGGGGCAAGCTTGGAACTAAGTTACTTTTCTCTACTACTTGTCATCCTCAAACTGACGGGCAAACCGAGGTGGTCAATAGGACACTTTCAACTTTGTTGCGAATAATTGTGAAGAAGAACTTGAGGAGTTGGGAAGAGTGTCTTCCGCACGTCGAGTTTGCTTACAATAGGGCTGTCCATTCTACTACTAAGTTTTCGCCGTTTCAAATTGTTTATGGTTTTAATCCTCTTGCACCTATTGATTTAACTCCTTTGCCTTTGCAGGAGAGAATAAACATGGATGGAAAGAAACGTGCTGAATTTGTTAAGCAAATCCATGAGAAGGCAAAAAGTAATATTGAGAGGATGACTCAACAGTACGTGAACCGTGCAAACAAGGGAAGAAAACGAGTTATCTTTGAACCAGGGGACTTAGTCTGGTTGCATCTTAGAAAAGAGAGGTTTCCAGACAAACGGAAGTCCAAGCTCATGCCAAGAGGGGATGGACCATTTCGAGTCCTTGAAAGGGTCAATGACAATGCTTACAAGATTGAATTGCCCGGTGAGTATGGAGTGAGTGCTACTTTTAATGTTTCTGATCTTTCTCCTTTTTATGATACAGATAATGAAGAGTCGAGGACGACTCCTTTTCAAGAGGGGGAGGATGATGAGAACACTGAGGGCATCCAACGAGCTAAAGGCATTCACGATCAATTGCACCAAGACTTAACAATTGGAAGTGGGCCAATGACAAGAGGCAGGTTGAAGAGAATGCAAGAAGCAATTCAAGCCCAATCCAACTTAATATTTGCTAATGGGATCAAGTCACAATTGGAGGCCCAACATGAGTGCTTAATTTCAATAATTCAAGCCCAAGGAAGCCCATAATAAGAGCCCAAATTCGTCCAAGTGCAGCCAAGTGGTCAAGGAAGACTTCTTAATCACATTCAAAGTGCATTTATCACATACAATGCACCAATTTTCGGATTCACATGGAAGACCATAGTTTTTTACTCGTTTTTGACCAAGAGTGCATAGTTTTTAGTCATATTTTGACTAATTATTGAATGTACATCCACCAAGGAGTCACTTGGGGTTATGTGTGTCAATTTGGAAGTGTTTTAGGCCTATAAAAGGCATGTATCAGCATACAAATGGGAACAACCAAGATTTATCCAAGTTTAAGAAATATTGAGAGAGAGTTCTCATATTTTGAAGAGTTTATATCCTATTTTCAGCTTTAGTGAAACCTTGCTTTGTCAATCTAGCATATTAGGTTGGTGATTCAAATTCACAAAGCCCCAATTCGTGCTCGACCCAAGTGTGTCGTTGTGTGGATTGGTTTACTCGTGCTCGTGGTTGGTTGAATGTTCTAAGTAGCAGGTCACATTCCAATAACGTTGGTTGGCTATTTGCATTCCTCAGGTCACGGACCTCTTTATCCATTTCAAGCCTACGTCGTGAAGATCGGGCCACCCATGGTCGATACCATATCATTATGTTTTCTTGGTATTCTTGAAACTCATGTTTCTTTGGTTAATGTTGATCGTGTACAATCTTGTGTACTTCCTCGTTGGAATTGGTTTTCTGATATTCTGTTGTTGGTAACCGTATTTGGCTTGCTTGGAATGATGATGAACTTGATGTAGAGGTTCTAATGGTACGCTTACAATTCATACACTGCAAGTTGTTTATTCGTAGAAATCATTTCTATATCCTTGCTACGGTTGTCTATGGGTCTAATGAGGTTGGGACTAGACGTGACCTTTGGCAGGAGCTCGGTAGGATTTCCTTGGGAATATCTGATCAGCCATGGCTGGTTCTCGGGATTTTAATACGGTGGTGGACATGAGCGAGGTATGTGGGCGGTCGGGTGACATCCGTGTCGCTATGGAGGAATTTCGGAGGTGCTTGATTGACGCTGGACTTATTCACCTACCCATGCAGGGGTGTACGTTTTCATGGCACAATTGCAGTGATGATCACCGAAGCCTATGGAAGAACCGTGACCGTATGCTTGTCAATGACAGTTGGTTCCGACAGTGGCCGGATAGCTGTTACCACAGTCTTAACCCCCGGACTTCGGATCACTCCCCTTTGGTTCTTCAAGGTACTTCCTTTATCCCGGCGGCCGGCATGTTCAGATTTGATAATTATTTGGCTTCCTCTCCGTCCTTTATTCCTATAGTTCGGGATGTCTGGCGTCATCAGATTGAGGGTACGGCTATGTATGGGGTTACACGGAAACTGAAAGCACTGAAACCTATTTTTCGTGCTGAGAGGAGGAAAAAAGGAGACCTCGCCCAGAACGTCCAACTAGCGGCAGAATTTCTTGCATTAGCACAATCGGTGCTACAGTTGGATAGGCACAACTCTCTTATTTTACATCTGGAATATTGTTGTCGGGTGGTTTTCTCGAAGGCCACTAAATTGGAACAAAGAATGTTGCAGCAACGGGCAAAGATTCAATGGCTCAAAGGAGGGGACCAGTGTACTCGGGTTTTCTTTCGTAAGGTGGCCAAAAGGCGTGCATCTAAACGTATTTTTCAGGTCAGCACTTCTGATGGCCATATTAAGACGGACTACCAAGAGGTTGTTGACGAGTTTGTGAACTATTACAAGGGACTTCTTGGAGGAGATCGTCGGATTAGGCATATTGATATTCGTTATCTCCACCCATGGGCACGACATATTTTAACGGATTACGAATCCTCCCAACTTGTGATGCCGGTCACTAGGGCATAGGTGAAAGAGGCTTTCTTTGACATTGCGGAGGATAAATCTCCAGGGCCAGATGGCTATTCAGCAGGGTTCTACAAAGCGGCATGGCCTATTATTGGAGACGAGGTTGCTAAGGCGGTGATTGATTTTTTCAATCATGGACGATTACTGAAGCAGGTTAATGCTACTTTGCTTGCACTCATTTCTAAAGTTCAATCCCCGGTCACTGTGGCCGATTTCCGGCCTATTTCGTGTTGCAACGTGTTGTATAAAGCGATCACGAAGATTATGGTGCAGCGGCTTCGGCCTTTGCTGGATAGGTTAATTAGTTCGACTCAGAATGCTTTTGTTCCAGGCCGATCTATTAGTGATAATATCTTGTTGGCACAGGAGCTTTTCGATGGGTACAATCAACAACGTACACCTCCGAGATGTGCCTTGAAAGTCGACTTGAGAAAGGCTTATGACACGATCGAATGGGACTTCCTATTAGCAACTTTGGATCTTTTCAGTTTCCCGCATCAATTTCGGAGGTGGGTGGAGGAGTGTGTTACAATGACCTCCTTTTCGGTGTGCCTAATGGTAGCATTTATGGTTTTTTTACCGGAGCACGAGGGGTTAAGACAAGGTGACCCAATGTCGCCTTACCTTTTTGTTATGGTTATGGAGGTACTTCGGATGCTTATCCAACATCTTATTGAACAGGATGAAGGATTTCGGTTCCACTGGAAGTGCCAGGAGATTGGACTTTTCCAGTTGAGTTTCGCCGACGATCTGTTGCTATTCAGTAGTGCTGATGAGGGGTCGGTGGGTGTTTTCCATAGGGGCCTTCAAACTTTTTCGGGTCTTTCTGGATTATTTGCCAACCCTGCTAAGAGTCAGATTATTATCTCCAAATCCGCCCAGGACAACAAGGATGCACTCCTGCAGTTATTGGGATTCCAGGAGGGCCTATTGCCGGTTAGATACCTTGGTCTCCCACTTCTCTCTTCACGTCTTAAGATATCAGATTGCCAGCCTCTGTTGCAGAAAATTGAGAAGCGAATTAAAAGTTGGGAAGGTGTACAACTAACATTCGCGGGACGTGTTTCACTTGATTAAATCAGTCCTCATGGCCTTTAACACTTACTGGTCCTTGGCATTTATTTTGCCAAAAGGGATTATTCGGTGCATTGAGCAGTTGATGAGAAACTTCCTTTGGAAAGGATCCTCACAGTCGGGATACGCGAAAGTTGCTTGGTCACAAGTGTGTCTACCTAAGGAGGAAGGTGGTCAAGGTATTCGAGATGTTCAGACACTTAACTATGCCTTGATGAGTAAACACCTGTGGTCGGTTATAAATCATAGTACTTCTTCTTCTATCTGGGTGGCGTGGATCTACCATTACAGACTTCGTGGTAAATCTGTTTGGACGGTGGGAGACAAAGCGGGATCATGGGAATGGAGGAAGCTTCTCCGCCTGCGACCTATTTTGAAGCCTCGGATTGATTACATTATTGGTGATGGTGGTTCCACATCTCTATGGCATGACCCTTGGCACCACCTAGGCCCTCTTATTCAGCAGATACCAAGGGGTCCTGGCTTGACTGGAACATTAGGTACTGATTTATTGAAATCTGTCATTCTTGAGGGGTCCTGGCTTGACTGGAACATTAGGTACTGATTTATTGAAATCTGTCATTCTTGAGGGGGAATGGAATTGGCCACTTATCACAGACATGGAGTGCTTGGTTATTTTGCAGTCCTTGCCCACCATTCATGGTGGACAAGATCGGATTCTTTGGAGAGGGACAGGAAAAGGTTTTTCTACATCGGAGGCATTTAGAGCTCTACGGACATCCTCACCAAAAGTTGTTTGGTCTTCACTTCTTTTGGGGCCTTTTAAATCGCACGCAACACCTGTATCCTATGGCTTGCTATCCTTGGACGATTATCCACTTTGGACAAGCCTTGGAGCCATCAGACGCAGAGTCCGGTTTCCATGGCCGAACCGAGAGTGGAATACGGATGTTACTTGGGCATCTACAAGGTGGAGAGGACGGCATGTTATTAATGCGGCATATAGAGCTTTGTTGGCTTCATTTATCTACCACCTATGGCAACAACGCAACCGAAGGAGGTTCCAAGCAACCGAGTGTACTGCTGATACGATAGGGAGATTAGTGGTTGAGGAAATCCGACAACTTATTTTGAGTTCTGATCTTCCTTGTAATATTAGTACTATAGCATTATTTAGACTGTGGCGGATCCCTTGGACTCATTTCCAAGGTTCCGATTGATTGACATGTACTTTTTGTAACTCTTTTCTATTTAATGAAACTTACCTTTACCGAAAAAAATGCACTAGGACTACATTTTAGTCGTTATCATTGACTGATAGATGACTCATTTTTGGCTATAAATATATTCGTATTGACTCTAACAATCAACATTAAAGCCACTATTCGATTATATGACTAGGAGTCCATCTTATTCAACATAAAAATGCACTAGGACTACATCTCGAACACTCTTTTGTGCCATGGACTCAGCTTTGTACCTTTGCCCAGTGACAAACTCCTTTTAACAAGTTTGGACACTAATCCACTTTTATATTGCCATATCGAGGGCGTGGAGAACCTTCATAAACAATTGTATATCCGGATACATGCGTAATACTCAACACAATATAGGAAACACCTTGTGCTTTCAGTCCTTATCATTAACTGATAGATGACTCATTTTTTGGTTATCATTGACTCTAATAATCAATATTAAAGCCACTCTTCGATTATATGACTAGGATTCCATCTTATTCAACAGAAAAATGCACTAAGGACTACATTTCGAACACTCTTTTGAGCTATGGACTCAGCTTTGTACTTTTGCGCAACGACAAACTCCTTTTAACAAGTTTAGACCCTAATGCACTTATAATCTTTTTCCATATCGAGGGCTTGGAGAACCTTCCTAATCAATCGTACGTCCGGACACATGCCTAATACTCAACACAATTGTAGGAAACACCTTGTGCTTTCAATCCCAATCATTGACTGATAGATGACTCATTTTTGGCTATAAATATATTCGTATTGACTCTAATAGTCAATATTAAAGCCACTGTTTGATTATATAACTAGGACTCCATCTTATTCAACATAAAAATGCACTAGAACTACATCTAGAACATTCTTTTGAGCCATGGTCTCAGCTTTGCACCTTTGCGCAACGACAAACTCCTTTTAAACAAGTTTAGACACTAATGCACTTTTATCTTTGCTATATCAAGGGCTTGGAGAACCTTCAAAATCAATCGTACATCCGGATACATTCCTAATACTCAAAATAATTGTAGGAAACACCTTGTGCTTTCAGTCATCGTCATTGACTGATAGATGACTCATTTTGGCTATAAATATATTCGTATTAACTCTAATAATCAATATTAAAGCCAGTCTTCGATTATATGACTAGGAGTCCATCTTAATTCAACATAAAAATGCACTAGGAAGAAAGACACCCCTATGGCTAAGAAAAAGAGGCAAAATTCTCTCCTCCCTCTTTCACACACTACATGCACTAACCTCTCCTCACAACACACCATCATCTTCTCCAAATCCAGCCATCGTTGCCTGGTCCTTTGACCTCCACCGCTTGACGGTAATGATGATTTTGGTGTGGGAGGACGCAGCCACCGGCAGAGAGGGAGAGGCCATTGTCGATGATTTGAGCCCTTCGGGATTTGATTGTTCTATGGCTGATGTTCTTAACCTTACCTCCCAAGCTATGAAGGGAGACCCTCAAGCCATGACGGAGCTCCAGCTCCTTTACACTCGGTTGAAGGCGGACGCTGCTTCCCATTCGCCACATCCAACCGTCATGCTCCCAAAGCTCAAACCCACATCCGAGCACTCTCTCACTCTGTTCCGCCTCCTCTCCGTCCAGCTCAACGTGTTGTGCTCTCGGATATTGCTCCACCGCCGGCGGTGCTTATGTCCCCTCATCTTCCGCCGGAGGCACACACGACTCCTCATCTTCCGATGCTGCAAAATAGCACTTTGGGCGAGTCACTTGGTATGAATGAAGTGGGTGACCCTTCCCCTCCTCATATGGCTGTTGTTGCTCCACTCCCTTCCCCCTCATGTGCTGAAAAGTCGCCACCAACAGCCCCATTTTTGCCGGTTTCTCAAATCTTGGCTGCACCGGCGCATAGAGTATCCTCACTTGATGTTGACGAAAAGGGTGACCTTTCCCCTCCTCATTTGGCTGTTGAAACTCCGTTTCCACCCCCCTCATGTGCTAAAAACTCGCCACCATCATCCCCACTTTGGCGGATTTCTCAAAACTTGGCTGCGCCGGCAAATAGAGTTTCTTCACTTGGTGTGGACGAAGAGGGTGCCCTTTCCCCTCCTCATTTGGCTGTTGATGGTGCTGAAAACTCGCCACTAACAGCCCCATTCTGTCGATTTCTCAAAACTTGGCTGCAACGACGAATAGAGTCTCTTCGAGCCCATCATTGCTTCCATGGCCTTCTTCTCCACTCACCCATGGATCTTCTTACAAAGATGTGCTTAAAGGACGCCCTACCAATCCCATAACGGCTGGAAAAGAAGCCATTGTTGCTGAAGGTAATGAATTCATGCCTTGCTCTTTGTCACGCCCCAATGAAACTAATCTCCCTCTCAACGTAAAAGATTCCTCTACCATTATGGCTGATGTGAATTCTCCAGTTGCTCCGGTCTTGGTAAACAATTCGATTAATGTGGTTGATTCTCCGGCATTGGTTGATGGCCCTATTAACATGATTACTCCGGTTGCTTCGGGCTTGTTAGTCAATTCGGCTGATTCTTATGCCCCCATTGCCCCAGTTGTTATTGCTGGTTCTCCGGTTGCTCCGGACTTGCGTATTGACCCGCCTAAAGATATTGATACGGTTGCTACGTCCTTGCTTAATTCATCTCCGAAATTGAATTTTCCGAGTGTCCCGAATTTGCCTTTGGGGCTGAATTCTCATCATGACGCCTTTGCTGCCTCTTGTGAGCAATCGAAAAAAGAAGTCCTTGCGGTTTGTTCCCCCGGAATTCCAAAACAGAGAAGTTATTGTTCGACCCTCTCTTGACATGATAAAAAAATGGTTCTAAGTGGTGGGAAACTACGGCGGTTGGATACCTCCTTGGTCGCAAACCACCTTTCTTTCCCTTCCAGGACTTTGTTCACGCGAATTGGCCCGGTATGGATGCTTTTGAAGATGCTTCGGCTATGGATGGGATTATTGAGAGCGGTCCTTGGCTCTTCCAAGGACAGCCTATTGTTCTTCAAAGATGGGAACCCGGAATGGTCTTACGAAAACAAAGCCACACTCAAGTTCCTATTTGGATTCGCCTTTGGCACCTTCCTGTTGAACTCTGGACGGATGAGGGTTTGAGTACCATTGCTAGCGGTATGGCAAGCCACTATACAGCGATGCTATCACAAAGGCATGCACGAGGCTGGACTTTGCTCGTGTATGCGTTATGCTTGATTACTCCACACTCTCCCCAAGCACATTATCATCATGATTCCTTCAGAGGACGGATCGAGTCACCATGCGCATTGACGTCGAATATGAATGGATCCCACCTAAGTGCCAAACTTGCTGCTCCCTTGGCCATTTCGGCCAAGGCTTGCCCTACCTTGGAAAAGCCGATTAAACAACCGGCCGCTATCTACATTCCAAAATCAGCCCCTCCTCGGACCACATCTACTGAGCATGCTCCGGCCAGCTCTGCTTCGAAGCAGGCACATCAGAAACACCCGGTTGCTTCCTATGTCCCCAAACCTCCCACCGGGCCAGAACTTCAAGAAATGCTCCTGTCCACTCCATCCCCCCCCCCCCCCCCCATATCTCCTTTGAAAGGAGCAGCTGTTGAGGATCATCCTCCTCCCCCTTTGGAAAATATTGAGAGCATCCCCACTCAAAATCCTTTTGAAGCTCTCAATGAGGTGTCCCTTGAAGCTGATTTCACCTCCTCGGGCCCAAATAGACGCAGCCTGTCTCATGGTTATAAATGACTTGAGCTACCACTTGGAATGTGCGGGGCTTTTTGTTGGATTGATCAGTTCGCTTCGACTGGCTTGTAGCAGTGTTTGTTATGTTGCCTTTGTTGATTTCGGGCTAGCTTGTAGTCGAGTTGTTCTTTGGCCTTTTGATGTATTTTTTGTTGTTGCTTGTGCTCCTCGTCGGAGCTGACTTGTCGTTGTTTTCTGCCCAGGTTTGGTTGATTTTGCCTTCCTAGGCCTTCGTTCTTTTGAGGACTGGGCGCACAGCCTACGTCACTGATGTAAACTTTCTCTTCATTTATGCAATTTACCTTTACCTAAAAAAAATGCAGTCTAGAATACTATTTTGTGCCATGGACTCAGCTTTGTACATTTGCGCAATGACAAACTCCTTTTAACAAGTTTAGACACTAATGCACTTTTATCTTTGCCATATCGAGGTCTTAGAAAACCTTCCTAATCAATCGTACGTCTGGATACATGCCTGATACTCAACACAATAGTAGGAAACACCTTTTGCCATCAGTTCCTATCATTGACTGATAGATGACTGATTTTTGGCTATAAATATAATTTTTATTGACTCTAATAATCAATATTAAAGCTAGTCTTCGATTATATTAAAGCTAGTCTTCGATCTTATTCAACATAAAAATGCACTAGAACTACATCTAGAACATTGTTTTGAGCCATGGTCTCAGCTTTGCACCTTTGCGCGACGAGAAACTCCTTTAAAACAAGTTTAGACACTAATGCACTTTTATCTTTGCCATATCGAAGGCATGGAGAACCTTCAGAATCAATTGTACGTCCGTACATGCCTAATACTCAAAACAATAGTAGGACACCTTGTGCTTTCAGTCCTTATCATTGACAGATAGATGACTCATTTTTTGCTATAAATATATTCGTATTGACTCTAATATTAAATATTAAAGTTTCGATTATATGACTAGAGTCCATCTTATTCAACATAAAAATGCACTAGGACTACATCTGGAACACTCTATTGAGTCATGGACTCAGCTTTGTACCTTTTCACAACGACAAACTCCTTTTAACTAGTTTAGACACTAATGCACATTTATCTTTGCCATATCGAGGGCTTGGAGAAGCTTCATAATCAATCATACGTCCGGATACATGCCTAATACACAAACACAATTGTAGGAAACACCTTGTGCTTTCAGTCCCATCATTGACTGATAGATGACTCATTTTTTGCTATAAATATATTCGTATTGACTCTAATATTCAATATTAAAGTCAATCTTTGATTATATGACTAGAGTCCATCTTATTCAACATAAAAATGCACTAGGACTTCATCTGGAACACTCTATTGAGTCATGGACTCAGCTTTGTACCTTTGCACAACGACAAACTCCTTTTACCTAGTTTAGACACTAATGCACTTTTATCTTGTCATATCGAGTGATGTGAAACCGAGGGCATCCAACGAGCTAAAGAAGTTCAAGATCAATTGCACCAAGACTTAACAATTGAAAGTGGGCCAATGACAAGAGGAAGGTTGAAGAGAATGCAAGGAGTAATTCAAGCCCAAGGAAGCCCATATTAAGAGCCCAAATTCGTCCAAGTGCAGCCAAGTGGTCAAAGAAGACTTCTTAATCACATTCAAAGTGCATTTATCACATACAATGCACCAATTTTCGGATTCACATGGAAGACCATAACTTTTACTCGTTTTTGACCAAGAATGCATAGTTTTTAGTCATATTTTGACTAATTATTGAATGTACATCCATCAAGGAGTCACTTGGGGATATGTGTGGTCAATTTGAAAGTGTTTTAGGCCTATAAAAAGGCATGTATCAGCATGCAAACGGGAAACAACCAATTTTATCCAAGTTTAAGAAAATATTGGAGAAAGTTCTCATATTTTGAAGAGTTTATATCCTATTTTTAGCTTTATGAAACCTTGCTTTGTCAATCTAGCATATTAGGTTGGTGATTCAAATTCACAAAGCCCCCAATTCGTGCTCGACCCAAGTGTGTCGTTGTGTGGATTGGTTACTCGTGCTCGTGGTTGGTTGAATGTTCTAAGTAGCAGGTCACGTTCATATAACATGGTTGGCTATTTGCATTCCTCAGGTCACGGACCTTTTTATCCATTGCAAGCCTAACGTCGTGAAGATCGGGCCACCCATGGTCAATACCATATCATGTGGTATCAGAGCTTTCGGTTGACACGGTAGGTTCCCAAGTTCCCTCTATCTTTTATCTTACACCCCAAAGCTTCCGTAAACCCATTGTTATCTTTAGTTTTATCTCTACAAAAGAAAACAAAAAAAAAAGAAGAGAAAACTCAAAAAAAAAAAAACAAACAAGCAGCAAAAAAAAAGTACAAAAGTGAAAAAAAAATAGGGGCCACTTGAAAGGGAAAAAAAAAACAAAAGAAAGAAAAATCAGATTGTGCTATTTTTTTCCTAGCTATACTTTGCTACTATCCTTGTAAACCAACCGATCTTGATTTGCCAAGTTGTACCTAGCTTCTTTAGACCATTCGCTTGCTACGGGTAAGTTTGAATCGTCCATCTACACATACTTGGTTGAGAAAATAATTGGCATTTGTTTTTGAGTTGCTAGATAAAAGCATCGAGTTTCATAAGTTTTAGATTAGAGAGTGTTGAGTGTAGCGAGACTATCATTGAGAGTCAAGAGTTATGAGCTTATTAAGTGAGGAGTGAAACACGAGTGGAAAAGTAAAAGAGTGAAACACAATTGGAAAAATAAAAGAGAGAAAAAAAAGAGTGTGGACAAGGATTTGGTGAGGTTCGTATAATTTAATTAAATGGCAGAAAATCGAGATAAAGGAATTGTTGAAGGAAGTGATGACAACAACTCGGGAGAAACACTACGAGGCGAAGTCGATGCTTCCATATGCAAGCCTTGGTGAGCCACCTTGAGAAGTTTGCTGACCGTAAGTTGGAAGGGTTTCATGAAAGATTGGATCAAGTAGAGGATCAAGTTGCCGGTCCAAGAGCTACAAAATCAAAGACAAACTCTCAATCCATGGCCTCAACATCATGTTCATAATGAGTATTTGAGGATCCAAGTGGTGAAGATGAATATGAGGACATCCGGCCAAGGAGAGTGAATAGACCAAGAGATAGATCGAGACGGCCTAGAGATGAGATGGTGGCCTAGGAGGAGTTAAGGTCACAATTCCTTCATTTAAAGGAAAGAGTGATCCCGAAGCATATTTGGAATGGGAGATGCGTGTTGAGCAAATCTTTTCATGCCACAACTACTCTGAGACTAAAAAGGTCAAACTCGCAGCCCTTGAGTTTACCGATTATGTTCTTGTTTGGTGGGATCAGATGCAAAAGGAACGGGTTAGAAATGGTGAACGTCCTATCACAACATGGGTTAGAAATGGTGAACGTCCTATCACAACATGCGGAGGAGTTCTAACTCGTCTACATTCAGTCCGTGAAAGAACAACCCCAAGAAAGACACCCCTTCCACATCGAAATTCAAGGAGGCCGATCCTAAACATGGTGACAAAGTTGCTGCCAAAAAGGTACAACCCGAGCCTAATTCTTCAAGAAACTGTGATATAAAGTGTTTCAAGTGCCAAGGGAGAGGGCACATAGCAAGTGAGTGTCCTAACCGACGTACAATGATCTTCAACAATCATGGAGAGTTGGAAACCGAAGGAGAAAGCACTGAGAAAGAGGAATCATCACAAGAAGATAGTGATGGAGAATATGCCGAAGAAGGAGAGTTTCTTGTTACTAGAAGAGCTCTTAGTGCCCATATGATGGAAGAAGAGAATTGCCAAAGAGAAAACTTGTTCCATACACGCTGCCAAGTTCAAGGAAAGGTATGTAGCGTGATTATTGATGGTGGTAGTTGTTGCAATGTGGCAAGTATGACTTGGTTCAAAAAATTAAGTCTACCTACTATCAAGCATCACCGCCCATACAAGCTTCAATGTTGAATGAGTGTGGTGAGTTGAAGGTAACCAAGCAAGTAAAGGTATTGTTTTCAATTGGAAGATACAAAGATGAGGTTATTTGTGATATTGTGCCAATGAAAGCATGCCACATATTGCTGGGGAGACCATGGCAGTTTGATAGGCATGTGACACATGATGGATTCCAAAAATCGTTACTCTTTTGTGCTACGAGGGGAATCCATAACTCTCAATCCGATGACACCAAAGCAGATTTTGCAAGATCAGATTTGAGAGAAAACAAAAGAGAGTGTGAGAAAAAGAAAGAGAAACAAAAAAGAAGAGAGTGAAATGAGAATGATAAAAAAATGAGGGATTCAAAGATGGAGAAAAAGAAAGCAAAAGAGGAAAGAAAAATGAGAGGGGAAAAGATGAAGAGAAAGAGAGTTTACTAGTTGCTAAGAAGAGTGAGATCAAGGAAGCATTGTTTTCCCAACAAAACCTCATAGTACTTGTGTACAAAAGAGGCTATGTTGAACTCTAACGACCTAACATCTTCTTGCCTAGTGTTGTTACATCTCTTTTGCAGGATTATGAAGATGTCTTTCCGGATGAGATACCGCCAGGTTTACCACCAATTTCATGGGATCGAGCATCAAATTGACTTCATGCCAGGAGCATCCTTACCAAACCGTCCAGCATACCGTACCAATCCCGAGGAGACTAAGGAGATTCAAAGGCAAATCCAAGAGTGATGGCAAAGGTTATGTAAGGGATAGCCTTAGTCCTTGTACAGTTCCGGTGTTGCTCGTGCCTAAGAAGGATGGCACATGGCGGATGTGTGTTGATTGTTGAGCCATTAACAACATAACGATAAGATATCGTCACCCTATTCCTAGGATAGATGATATGCTTGACGAGTTAAATGGTTCAACTATCTTTTCTAAAATTGATTTAAAAAGTGGTTATCATCAAATTAGAATGAAAGAAGGAGATGAGTGGAAAACCGCTTTCAAAACAAAACATGGGCTTTTATGAGTGGTTAGTTATGCCTTTTGGTCTTAGTAATGCACCTAGCACATTTATGAGATTTGATGAATCATGTTTTGCGTGCGTTTCTAGGCAAATTTGTTGTAGTTTACTTTGATGACATTCTTGTTTATAGTAGGACTTTGGAAGAACATGTAACACATCTAAATCAAGTCCTAGAGGTTCTAAGAAAAGAAAAGTTATTTGGAAATCTGAAAAAGTGTGACTTTTGCACTAACAAAGTTGTTTTCCTTGGTTTTGTTGTGAGTAGTGAAGGAATCACAGTTGATGAAGAAAAGGTCAAAGCTATTCAAGATTGGCCAACCCCCACCACTATTGGAGTGAGGAGCTTTCATGGACTTGCAAGCTTTTATAGGCGATTTGTGAAGGACTTTAGCACCATGGCAGCCCCATTGAACGAGTTAACAAAGAAGAATGTTCCATTCAAGTGGGGAAAAACACAAGAGAAAGCCTTTCAAACCATAAAAGAGAAGCTTACTCATGCACCTTTGCTAGCCCTTCCCGACTTTGGTAAGACTTTCGAAATTTCAGTGTGATGCAAGTGGGATTGGCATAGGAGGAGTTCTTTGCAAGAAGGTAGACCGATTGCATATTTCAGCGAGAAGCTAAGTAGGCCGACACTTAACTACCCCACATATGACAAGGAGCTTTATGCATTGGTTAGAGTATTAGAAACTTGGCAACATTATTTGTGGCCAAAAGAGTTTGTGATACATTCTGATCATGAAGCACTCAAGTATATTAAAAGTCAAAGCAAGCTTAGCCGTCGACATGCCAAGTGGATAGAGTTTATTGAGTCGTTTCCATATGTGATCAAACACAAGAAAGGTAAGGAGAAATTGTTGCTGATGCACTTTCAAGAAGGTATGTTTTACTTTCAATGTTAGATGCTAAAATTCTTGGCTTTGAGTTCATCAAAGATCTGTATGCTAATGATGTTGATTTTGGTGAAGCATTTGGAAACTGCAGCCCAAGAAACGGACGGGACAAATTCTATTTGCATGATGGGTTTTTATTTCGAGCCAACCAGCTTTTTGTTCCTAATTGTTCTACTCATTTGTTATTGTTAAAGAAGCACATTCTGGGGGTTTGATGGGTCACTTGGTATTTCTAAGACTTTGGGAGTCTTTGAGTGAACACTTTATTGGCCAAAGATGCGTAGAGATGTTGAGAAGTTTGTGGGGAAATGCATAGTTTGTCATAAGGCAAAATCAAAGCTTAATCCTCATGGATTGTACATGCCCCTCCCTATTCCTAGTGTACCTTGGGAAGATATTTCAATGGACTTTGTTTTGGGATTGCCTAGGTCTAAGAGGGGGAGAGATTCTATTTTTGTTGTTGTTGACAGATTTTTCCAAAATGGCACACTTCATTGCATGCCATAAAGTTGATGATACCTCTAATATTGCTAATCTTTTCTTTCAGAAAGTTGTCTCATCGAGATGCCAAGTTCCTTAGCTACTTTTGGACAACTTTGTGGGGCAAGCTTGGAACTAAGTTACTTTTTCTCTACTACTTGTCATCCTCAAACCGACGGGCAAACCGAGGTGGTCAATAGGACACTTTCAACTTTGTTGCGAATAATTGTGAAGAAGAACTTGAGGAGTTGGGAAGAGTGTCTACCGCACGTCGAGTTTGCTTACAATAGGGCTGTCCATTCTACTACTAAGTTTTCGCCCTTTCAAATTGTTTATGGTTTTTAATCCTCTTGCACCTATTGATTTAACTCCTTTGCCTTTGCAGGAGAGAGTAAACATGGATGGAAAGAAACGTGCTGAATTTGTTAAGCAAATCCATGAAAAGGCCAAAAGTAATATTGAGAGGATGACTCAACAGTACGTGAACCGTGCGAACAAGGGAAGGAAACGAGTTATCTTTGAACCAGGGGACTTAGTCTGGTTGCATCTTAGAAAAGAGAGGTTTGCGGACAAAAGGAAGTCCAAGCTCATGCCAAGAGGGGATGGACCATTTCGAGTCCTTGAAAGGATCAATGACAATGCTTACAAGCTTGAATTGCCCGGTGAGTATGGAGTAAGTGCTACTTTTAATGTTTTTGATCTTTCTCCTTTTTATGATACAGATAATGAAGAGTCGAGGACGACTCCTTTTCAAGAGGGGAGGATGATGAGAACACCGAGGGCATCCAACGAGCTAAAGAAGTTCAAGATCAATTGCACCAAGACTTAACAATTGAAAGTGGGCCAATGACAAGAGGAAGGTTGAAGAGAATGCAAGAAGCAATTCAAGCCCAATCCAACTTAGTATTTACTAATGGGATCAAGTCACAATTGGAGGCCCAACATGAGTGCTTAAATTCAATATTCAAGCCCAAGGAAGCCCATATCAAGAGCCCCAAATTCGTCCAAGTGCAGCCAAGTGGTCAAAGAAGACTTCTTAATCACATTCAAAGTGCATTTATCACATACAATGCACCAATTTTCGGATTCACATGGAAGACCATAACTTTTACTCGTTTTTGACCAAGAATGCATAGTGTTTAGTCACATTTTGACTAATTATTGAATGTACATCCACCAAGGAGTCACTTGGGGATATGTGTGGTCCATTTGGAAGTGTTTTAGGCCTATAAAAGGCATGTATCAGCATGCAAACGGGAACAACCAAGATTCATCCAAGTTTAAGAAATATTGAGAGAGTTCTCATATTTTGGAGAGTTTGTATCCTATTTTCAGCTTTAGTGAAACCTTGCTTTGTCAATCTAGCATATTAGGTTGGTGATTCAAATTCACAAAGCCCCCAATTCGTGCTCGACCCAAGTGTGTCGTTGTATGGATTGGTTTACTCGTGCTCGTGGTTGGTTGAATGTTCTAAAGTAGTAGGTCACGTTCAAATAACGTTGGTTGGCTATTTGCATTCCTCAGGGCACGGACCTCTTTATCCATTTCAAGCCTACGTTGTGAAGATCGGGCCACCCATGGTCAATATGTGTGGTCGATTTGGAAGTGTTTTAGGCCTATAAAAGGCATGTATCGGCATGCAAACGGGAACAACCAAGTTTTATCCAAGTTTAAGAAATATTGAGTGAGAGTTCTCATAATTTGAAGAGTTTATATCCTATTTTCAGCTTTAGTGAAACCTTGCTTTGTCAATCTAGCATATTACGTTGGTGATTCAAATTCACAAAGCCCCCAATTCGTGCTCGACCCAAGTGTGTCGTTTGTGTGGATTGGTTTACTCGTGCTCGTGGTTGGTTGAATGGTCTAAGTAGCAGGTCACGTTCATATAACGTTGGTTGGCTATTTGCATTCCTCAGGTCACGGACCTTTTTATCCATTGCAAGCCTACGTCGTGAAGATCGGCCATGGTCAATACCATATCATCGAGGGCTTGGAGAACCTTCGTAATCAATCGTACGTCCGGATACATGCCTAATACACAACACAATTGTAGGAAACACCTTGTGCTTTCAGTCCCCATCATTGACTGATAGATGACTCATTTTTGGCTATAAATATATTCGTATTGACTCTAATAATCAATATCAAAGCCACTCTTCGATTATACGACTAGGACTCCATCTTATTCAACATAAAAATGCACTAGGACTACATCTAGAGCACTCTTTCGAGCCATGGACTCAGCTTGGTACCTTTGCACAACTACAAACTCCTTTTAACAAGTTTAGACCCTAATGCACTTATATCTTTTCCATATCGAGGGCTTGGAGAACCTTCCTAATCAATCATACGTCCTGAGACATGTCTAATACTCAGCACAATCGTAGGAAACGCCTTGTGCCTTCAGTCCCTATCATTGACTGATAGATAACTCATTTTTTGCTATAAATATATTCGTATTGACTCTAATAATCAATGTTAAAGCCACTCTTTGATTATATGAATAAGACTCCATCTTATTCAACATAAAAATGCACTAGGACTACATCTAGAACACTCTTTTGAGCCATGGACTCAGCTTTATACCTTTGCGCAATGACAAACTCCTTTTGACAAGTTTAGACAGTAATGCACTTTTATCTTTGCCATATCGAGGGCTTGGAGAACCTTCTTAATAGATCGTACGTCCGGATACATGCCTAATACTCAACACAATTGTAGGAAACACCTTGTTGTTTCAGTCCTTATCATTGATTGATAGATGACTCATTTTTTGCTATAAATATATTCGTATTGCCTCCAATAATCAATATTAAAATCACTCTTCGATTATACGACTAGGACTCCATCGTATTCAACATAAAAATGCACTAGGACTACATCTAGAACACTCTTTCGAGTGATGGACTCAGCTTTGTATGTTTGCGCAACGACAAACTTCATTAAAAGAGTTTAGACACTAATGCACTTTTAACCTTGCCAAATCGAGGGCTTCGAGAACCTTCATAATCAATTCTCCGTCCGGATACATGCTTAATACTCAACACAATAGTAGCAAACACCTTGTGCTTTCAGTCCTCATCATTGACTGATAGATGACTAATTTTTTGCTATAAATATATTCGTATTGCCTCCAATAATCAATATTAAAATCACTCTTCGATTATACGACTAGGACTCCATCTTATTCAACATAAAAATGCACTAAGACTACATCTAGAATACTCTTTCGAGCCATGCACTCAGCTTTGTACGTTTGTGCAACGACAAACTCCTTTAAAAGAGTTTAGACACTAATGCACTTTTATCTTTGCCAAATCGAGGGCTTGGAGAACCTTCATAATCAATCGTACGTTCGGATATATGCCTAATACTCAACATAATAGTAGGAAACACCTTGTGCTTTCAGTCCTTATCATTGGTTGATAGATGACTCATTTTTGGCTATAATTATATTCATATTGACTCTAATAATCAATATTAGTGCCACTCTTCGATTATAAGACTAGGAATCCATGTTATTCAACATTAAAATGCACTAGGACTACATCTAGAACTTTCTTTTGAGCCATGGACTGATCTTTGTACCTTTGCGCAACGACAAACTCCTGTAAACAAGTTTAGACACTAATGCACTTTTATCTTTTCCATATCGAGGGCTTGGAGAACCTTCATAATCAATGCTCCGTCCGGATACATCCCTAATACTCAACAACAATCGTAAGAAACACCTTGTGCCTTCAGTCCCTATCATTGACTGATAGATGACTCATTTTTTGCTATAAATATATTCCTATTAACTCTAATAATCAATATTAAAGCCACTCTTCCATTATATGAATAGGACTCCATCATATTCAACAGAAAATGCACTAGAACTACATCTAGAGTACTCTTTTGAGCCATGGACTCAGCTTTGCACCTTTGCGCGACGACAAACTCCTTTAAAAAAGTTTAGACACTAATGCACTTTTATCTTTGTCCATATCCAGGGCTTTGAGAACCTTTATAATCATTCGTACGTCCGGATACTATCACAAAAGCATGCACGAGACTGGACTTTGCTCGTGTATGCGTTATGCTTGATTACTCCTCCACTCTCCCCAAGCACATTATCATCATGATTCCTTTAGAGGACGGATCGGAGTCACCATGCCGCATTGACGTTGAATATGAATGGATCCCACCTAAGTGTCGAACTTGTTGTTCCCTCGGCCATTCGGCCAAGGCTTGCCCTACCTTGGAAAAGCCGCCAAAACAACCGGCCACTATCTACATTCCAAAATCAGCACCTCCTCGGACCACAAGTTCCGAGCATGCTCCGGCCAACTCTACTACGAAGCAGGCACATCAGAAACACCCGGTTGCTTCCTCTGTCCGCAAACCTCCGAATCACCGGGCCTCAACTTCAGGGAATGCTCCTGTCCACTCAATTCCGGTCCCCCCATCTCCTTTGGAAGGAGCAGCTGTTGATGATCATCCTCCTCCCCCTCCCCCCCTCCCCTCTCCCCCTTTGAAGAATTTTGAGAGCATCCCCACTCACAACCCTTTTGAAGCTCTCAATGAGGTATCCCTTGAAGCTGATTTCACCTCCTCGGGCCCTAATAGACACAGCCCGCCTCATGGCTATAAATGACTTGAGCAGCCACTTGGAATGTGCGGGGCTTCTTTGTCGGAATGATCAGTTCGCTTCGATTGGCTTGTAGCCGTGATTATTATGTTTGGATTGGGTCGGCTTGTAGCCGGGTTTGTTTTTTGGACTTTGGATGTATTTGCTATCATGTCTGCATTGTTGCTTTGTGCTCCTCATCGGAGCTGGCTTGTCGTTATTGTTTTTGTGCCCAGGTTTGGTAGGTTTTTGATGTTGCCTTCCTGGGCTTTTTCCTTTGAGGACTGGGCGCACAGCCTACGTCACTAATGTAACTTTCTCTTTATTTATGCAATTTACCTTTACCTAAAAAAAAAAAAAAAACAATAGTAGGATTTACCTTGTGCTTTCAGTCCTTATCCTTGACAGATAGATGACTCATTTTTGTTTTTCTTAGTAAATTTCATCAATAAAAAGGAGTGTTTACGACAATGACAAAGGCAAAACCGCCTTGTCCGGAGGGTGCACCAAGGAAGGCAACAGTGATTCAGCGATCCTGGGCACAAAGCAACATCAACAAGCCAATCCCAACAAGGGCAAAGGAGGAAACACAACCAACGAACCACAATCACGGCAGCAAGCCGGCCCAAAAAACATCAAGGGGAAATCAACAAGGCAGCCCCAAAACAGCAGCAACAGTCAACAACAATCCGCAATCTACAATAACCAGTATTATTCAACAGGGAGGTTCCATGGGATACGCCAAAGGCGGAAAAGAGCAAAAGTTTGAAGCGTGGGCTTTAAGTCATCTCCGCGGATGCGTGAGCGAACCTGCTCAAGAACAAGATCCACCAAAGCATTAACTGAAAGGGAGGAGCTTTGGAATCTACGAGAATTACGCTCACGCCAAATGTGATAGACAAGCGAGGCAAGAGTGGCACGGTATGCTGCGTTAATGATATGTTTACCACGCCATCGGATGGAGGCCCATCTGATGCCTAAACTCCACGAAGAATGAGGCCATTGGAATTTGGTACGCTGTCTAAGGAGGGAAAGGCATCTCCGGGAGAAAGTGCAATCAAAGAAGAGGTGAGCGTGGCTCTCGGCCATACCAGAATTACAGAGAACGCACTCCCAAGAGTCCGGTGGGCACCAAGGCTTATCCATGGTAGAGAGACGCTCTCTAATAGCGAGCCACAAAATAAAAAGATTTCGGTGAATCCGGAAAGGGCCATGGAATAAGGAAGACCACTCCACCTTCGGTCCGGGGGGTTGGAAAATGCCCAGAGCGTCCGAGTTAGAGAGTGAACCGCTATGGGAGATCCAAAGAATCCGAGATGGTCCAGGGGAGATCGGAGGGAGAGCAGTCAAGATATCAAAAAGCTCAAAGTTTGTGATAGACCAGTTCCATTGCCCCGATCGGATGACAGACCCTAAAGATGCGTCAAGTGGGGATGCCAGTGATGGCGGGAGCCCGGGGAAACCGGTGAATTAAAACACCCACGGGGTGCCAAGGGTCCTCCAGAGTTGGAATTGAGGGTCCAAGCCAATCTGAAAACGAACCCCATTAAGTAGAAAGTGACGAAGCCGAATCATTTTACGCCAACTCCAAGACCCAATAATCGGGGAGATAGTCCAAATAGTTGCTTTCCTAAGTCGATATTGCCAAATCCATTGAGCCCAAATTGAGTGGGAGAGCGCTGAAGGACATCCCATAAATGCCGGATCATAAGGGATTGATTTAAGGGAGCAATAGGTCTAATTCCAAGACCTCCCTCATCTTTTAGCCGACATACTTGTTCCCAAGCGACTTTTGCATAACCTCGATCAGAATGCCCTTGCCAAAGGAATTTACGAAATTTCTTCTCAATAATTTTAATGACTTCTGTCGGAAGGAAGAATGCCGAGCTCCAATAGGTGTGAAGAGAAGAGAGGACCGATTTAATGAGTTGGACTCTTCCTGCAAAGGAGAGGGGAATACCCGCCCAGCCCGCGATACGCTTGTTAATCTTTTGGAGCAAAGGTTGACAGTTATGCAAAGTGAGGCGGGAGTGCAGGAGGGGAAGACCAAGGTATTTGAGAGGGAGAACTCCAGCTTGAAAACCAAGGAAATGGTGGAGGTCCGGGCGCAGGGGCTCAGCTGACTTAGAGAGGATAAGTTGACTTTTGTCACGGTTAACCTGAAGGCCCGATGTAAGAGATAACCATTCCAGGGCGTCACTGAAAACCTGGATCGAGGGGCCTTCCGCATGGCAAAAGAGGATAAGGTCATCAGCAAAGGAAAGACAGAAAAGGCCCAGTTCCTTGCATTGCGGGTGAAATGTAAAGGGATTTTCAGCAATGGATTTTTCGAGCTGGAGATGGAAGACTTCCATGCATAAGACGAAGAGGTAGGGGAGAGCGGGTCTCCCTGTCGAAGTCCCCTACTACCTTGGAAAAATCCGTGGGGCTCACATTGAGGCAAATGGAGAATGAAGTGGTGGTAATGCATTCCTCAATCCATGCAATGAGGATATCCGGGAATTGGAAGAGTCGAAGTACAGCAATAATGAAGTCCCACTCTAGAGAGTCAAAAGCTTTCCGAAGGTCAACTTTAAGCGCAGCTCTAGGAGGACCACTTTTCCGGTTGTACCCGCTAAATAGCTCTTGGGCAAGAAGGATGTTGTCCGAAATTCTTCTTCCAGGAACAAAGGCATTTTGTGACGGGCTTGATAATGTCTTCAAGGACTGGTTTGATGCGCTGAACAATGATCTTAGAGATGACCTTGTAGAGGATATTACAACAAGAGATTGGACGAAAGTCATTCACAAACCCCGGGAGTTGAACTTTTGGGACAAGAGTAATGATGGTGGCATTGACTTGCTTAAGAATTCTACCAGAGAGGAAGAATTCCCGAATAGCAGCAACAAATTCAGCACCAATAATGGGCCAAGCAGCTTTGAAGAAAGCAGATGAGTAGCCATCAGGACCAGGAGATTTATCATCCGGGATGTCAAAAAGAGCCGATTTGATGTCACCGTGTGTAACCGGCCGGGTCATTCCAGAGCTTAATTCAGCAGGAATAAAATAGCGAAGGAAAGGAACCAAGTGGTTCAGTGAGACAGTGGATCGTCTTCTAGGGCCCCCGAGAAGGCGTTCATAAAAGTTCACGAATTCAGACTGCACCTCATTCGGTGAAGTGAGAAGGGCTCCGTCATTATTGTGGATTTGGAAGACACGAAGCGTTGAACGTCGTGCAGCCACTTTCCGGAAGAATAATTTCGAGCAATCATCACCCCCTTTAAGCCAAAGCATTTTTTATCTTTGTTTAAGCATTTCCAATTCAAGAGAGGTAGCACGCGCAACAAGGATTTTACACAGGCGCTCAATCTGCAGGACGAGAGGATGGTGCCGAAGTCGGATCAAGTGAGTCTGCACAATAGCTAAGAATTCCGTAGCCATTTTGACATTGGCCGATAAGTCGCCCTTTTCCTTCCTCATGCGCCGGAAAATAGGTTTGAGGACCTTAAGTTTCCTCGTGACTGAGTACAGAGAAGTCCCATGAATAGGAGCAGCCCAAGTCTTACCAACTTCTGAAAGAAAACCATGGCAAGCAATAAGTAAGTTGTCAAATCGGAACATGGTGGACGGGGGGGGGGGGGGGAGGGGCATGACCCTGGAGAATAAGAGGAGAATGATCTGAAGTCCGTGGAGTGCCGCATAAAAACAGAGGAATCAGGCCATTTGGAGATCCATTCATCATTAGCCAAAGCTCGGTCAAGGCGCTTCCAAAGGCTCCGTGCCCCGTCACTACAATTATGCCAAGTGAAGCGCGCACCAGAGGTGGGGAGATGTAATAAATCGGAGCAAGAGATACAGTTGCTAAATTCCTCCATACCCGTATATCCCCCGAAACACCACAGACTTCACTCAAGTCGATAACTGCATTAAAATCACCAAGGACAACCCAATGAAAAGCAACAGCAGATAACGAAAGTTCATACAGTTTAGACCAGAGATCACGGCGAGCGATAGAATCATTTGCACCGTAAGCAAAGGTAATAAAGCATAAATCATGCGAGCAACGCATGGTGACACGACAATGCACAAATTGGGGCCCAGAGTCTATAACATCAATATCAAGTTCAGAATTGTTCCACGCAATCCTTAAGCGGTTACCGAGCCAAGATTAGTCAATAAACCAACTCCAATTGGGGAGTAAGCGTACCTTTATTCTGGGGTGGGAGACTCTTGTTTCTAGGAGACCAATGAGATGGAGTCGAAATTCATGGACAAGCGAAGTAACAGCTTGTTGGTGATCTTGGCGGTTAAGACCCCGCACATTCCAAGCGGCTGCTCTAATCATTTGTAACCTTGCGGCGGGCTGCGTCTGTTAGGGCCCGGAGAGGTCAAATCAGCATCAAGTGGTAGCTCACCAAGAGCATCAATGGATTATGGGTGGGAATGCTCTCAATGTTCCCGTCAGGGGGAGGAGTCAAGCCATCGGCAGAAGCCCGAGGGGGGCGATCAGAAGGGGCTGGGGAATGCGCAAGAGTGCAAGCTAGAGGGTCCACAGGAGATGGGGCCCGAGGGGGGGCAACCGGGTGTTTTTTAAGTGCTTGTTCTGGAATGGTGTTCACCGGCGCAGTCTCAGAGGTTGCGGTCCAAGGAGGGGCTTGTTTCTGAATGTAGATAGCAGGCGGTTGTTTTGTCAGCTTCTTCAATGAAGGACAAGCCTTGGCCGAGTGGCCGAGGGAGCAACATGTTCGACATTTAGGGGGAATCCATTCATATTCAATGTCAATCCGGCATGGGGATTCCGATCCGTCTTCTAAAGGGATCATGATGATAATGTGCTTGGGAAGAGTAGAGGAGTAATCAAGCATAACGCATACACGAGCGAAATCCAGCCTCGTGCATGCCTTTGTGATAGCGTCGCTGTAAAGTGGTTTGCCGATACCGCAAGCAATGGTGCTCAAACCTCATCTGTCCATAGTTCAATAGGAAGGTGCCAAATGCGGACCCAAACAGGGACTTGTGTGTGGCTTTGCTTTCTTAAGACCATTCCCGGTTCCCAACGTTGAAGAACAATGGGCTGACCTTGGAAGAGCCAAGGGCCGCTCTCAATAATCTCATCCATAGCCGAAGCATTTTCAAATGTAAAGAAGAAGAACCCGTTAGTGGTGGCTGTCACTTCTTTGATACCGGGCCAATTTGCATGAATGAAATCCCGGAAGGGGAAGAAAGGGGGTTTGCGTCCAAGGAGATATCCAACCGCCGTTGTTTCCCATCGTTTAGAACCATTTTTAATCATGTCAAGAGAGGGTCTAACAATCATTTCTCCGTTTTGGAATTCCGGCGGAATAAACCGCAAGGACTTCTTTTTCGATAGCTCGCAAGAGGTATCAAAGGCATCATTACAAGCATTCAGCCCCAAAGACACATTCGAACTACTCGGGATATTCAGTTTAGGAGAAGGATGAGGTAAGAGCGGCGCGGCCGAATCAAGAATTTTAGGTGGATCAATACAAAGACCCGAAGCAATCAGTGAATCAGCATTAGTATCCGGGGCAACCGGAGCATATTTTGCAGCCAAAGTGATGGGCGAGTTTTGCTTGAAAGAGGAAGGGGAGTCATGATTACCTTGAGCTCCAGCAAGAGTGTTGGAAGGAGGTGAGCTAGGCACTGAATCAAAAGCCAAAGGCTGATTTCCGTTGGTGGCCCAGGGTGAACCATTAGTCTTATCCGGCTGCAAGGGAGGGCTCCTTTGCTTAAGGTTGCTGGAGCAGCGCCTAAGGGCATCCAGGTATGAAGGAGATGTTGCTGGTTTAACACACAAAGACGGAGGAGGAGATTCCATGTTCGGTGGTGCGGGGAGGGAGCAAATAGCCTGCGAATGTGAGCCTATTTTGTGAACGTTTTCATCATGTGGGATGGAGGAGAAAAGGCCTCCAACAGCCCCCAAAGAAGGTGAAGAGACACCGTGTTCAGCAATCAAAGGGTTGGCCTCAAAAACCCTAGCAGGCGGTGGTGGTAGTTGAAGAGTCACTTGCGAGTTCGCCGGTGGAATGTGAGAGATGTTCCTCTTAGCACGTCTAGGTTCGAGAGGGATGCGATATGGGGTGAGTTCATGCTCGGAGGTGGGCTTGAGGGCTGCTGGAGCCACCAAAAACCGAGGAAAAAATGCACTAGAGCTACATCTAGAACATTCTTTTGAGCCATGGTCTCAGCTTTGCACCTTTGCGCAACGACAAACTCCTTTAAACAAGTTTAGACACTAATGCACTTTTATCTTTGCCATATCGAGGGCATGGAGAACCTTCAGAATCAATCGTACATCCGGATACATGCCTAATACTCAAAACAATAGTAGGAAACACCTTGTGCTTTCAGTCCTTATCATTGACTGATAGATGACTCATTTTTTGCTATAAATATATTCGTATTGACTCTAATAATCAATATTAAAGCCAGTATTTGATTATATGACTAGGAGCCCATCTTATTCAACATAAAAATCTACTAGAGCTACATCTAGAACATTCTTTTGAGCCATGGTCTCAGCTTTGCACCTTTGCGCAACGACAAAATCCTTTAAACAAGTTTAGACACTAATGCACTTTTATCTTTGCCATATCGAGGGCATGGAGAACCTTCAGAATCAATCGTACGTCCGGATACATGCCTAATACTCAAAACAATAGTAGGAAACACGTTGTGTTTTTCAGTCCTTATCATTGACAGATAGATGACTCATTTTTGGCTATAAATATATTCGTATTGACTCTAATAATCAATATTAAAGCCACTCTTCGATTATACGACTAGGACTCCATCTTATTCAACATAAAAATGCACTAGGACTACATCTCGAACACTCTTTGGAGCCATGGACTCAGATTTGTACCTTTGCGCAACGATAAACTCCTTTAAACAAGTTTAGACACTAATGCACTTTTATCTTTGCCATATCAAGGGCTTGGAGAACCTTCATAATCAATCGTACGTCTGGATACATGCCTAATACTCAACGGAATAGTAGGAAACACCTTGTGCTTTCAGTCTTTATCATTGACTGATAGATGACTCATTTTTGGCTATAAATATATCCGTATTGACTCTAATAATCAATATTAAAGCGACTTTTAGATTATATGACTAGGAGTCCATCTTATTCAACATAAAAATACACTAGGACTACATCTAGAACACTCTTTTGAGTCACGGACTCAGTTTTGTACCTTTGCGCAACGACAAACTCCTTTTGACAAGTTTAGACAGTAATACACTTTTATCGTTGCCATATTGAGGGCTTAGAGAACCTTTATAATCAATTGTATGTACATGCCTAATACTCAACACAATCGTAGGAAACACCCTCTGCTTTCAGTCCTTATCATTGACTGATAGATGACTCATTTTTGGCTATAAGTATATTCGTATTGAATCTAATAATCAGTATTAAAACCACTCTTCGATTATACGATTAGGATTCCATCTTTTTCAACATAAAAATGCACTAGGACTACATCTAGAACACTTTTCGAGCCATGGACTCAGCTTTGTACCTTGCGCAACGACAAACTCCTTCAAACAAGTTTAGACACTAATGCACTTTTATCTTTGCCATATCGACGTCTTGGAGAACCTTCGTAAACAATCGTACGTTCAGATACATGCCTAATACTCAACACAATAGTAGGAAACACCTTGTGGTTTCAGTCCTTATCATTGACTGATAGATTACTCATTTTTTGCTATAAATATATTCGTATTGACTCTAATAATCAATATTAAAGCCACTCTTCGATTATATGACTAGGATTCCATTTTATTCAACATAAAAATGTACTAGGACTACATCTCGAACACTGTTTTTAGCCATGGACACAAGTTTGTACCTTTGCGCAAGTACAAACTCCTTTTAACAAGTTTAGACCCTAATGCACTTATATCTTTGCCATATTGAGGGCTTGGAGAACCTTCCTATTCCATCGTACGTCTGGATACATGTCTAATATTCCATACAATCGTAGGAAACACCTTGTGCCTTAAGTCACTATCATTGACTGATAGATGACTCATTTTTGGATATAAATATATTCGTATTGACTCTAATAATTAATATTAAACCCACTATTCGATTATATGACTAGAAGTCCATCTTATTCAACATAAAAAATGCTCTAGGACTACATCTAGAACACTCTTTTGAGCCATGGCCTCAGCTTGGTACCTTTGCGCAATGACAAACTCCTTTTAACAGGTTTAGACACTAATGCACTTTTATCTTTGCCATATCGACGGCTTGGAGAACCTTCATAATCAATCGTACGTCCGGACACATGCCTAATTCTCAACACAATCGTAGGAAACACCTTGTGCTTTCAGTCCTTATCATTGACTAATGGATGACTCATTTTTTGTTATAAATATATTCGTATTGACTCTAATAATCAATATTAAAGCCACTCTTCAATTATATGACTTGGACTCTATCTTATTCAACATAAACATGCACTAGGACTACATCTAGAACACTCTTTTGAGCAATGGACTCAACTTTGTACCTTTGCGCAACGGCAAACTCCTTTAAACAAGTTTAGACACTAATGCACTTTTATCGAGGGCTTGGGGAAACTTCATAATCAATCGAACGTCCGGATACATGCCTAATACTCAACAGAATAGTAGGAAATACCTTGTGCTTTTAGTCCTTATCATTGACTGATACTCATTTTTCGCTATATTTATATTCGTATTGACTTCAATAATCAATATTAAAACTACTTTTCGATTATACGACTACGAATCCATCTTGAACATCTTGAACACTCTTTCGAGCTACGGACTCATGGTACTTTTGCGCAACAACAAACTCCTTTTAAACAAGTTTAGACACTGATGCACTTTTATCTTTTCTATATCGAGGGCTTGGAGAACCCTTATAATCAATCGTACGTCCGGATACATGCCTAATACTCAATACAATCATAGGAAACACCTTGCTTTCAGTCCTTATCATTGACTGATAGATGACTCATTTTTGGATATAAATATATTCGTATTGACTCCAATAATGAATATTAAAACCACTCTTCAATTATACAACTAGAAATCCATCTTATTCAATATAAAAAGGCACTAGGACTACATCTAGAACACTCTTTCGAGCCATGGACTCAGCTTTGTACCTTTGCGCAACAACAAACTCCTTTAAACAAGTTTAGACACTAATGAACTTTTATCTTTGCCATATCGAGGGCTTGGCGAACCTTCACAATCAATTTGACATCTGGATACATGCCTAATACTCAACACAATAGTAGGAAACACCTTGTGCTTTCAGTCCTTATCATTAATTGATAGATGACTCATTTTTGGCTATAAATATATTCGTATTGACTCTAGTAATCAATATTAAAGCCACTCTTCGACTATAAGACTAGGACTCCATGTTATTCAACATTAAAATGCACTAGGACTACATCTAGAACTCTCTTTTGAGCCATGGACTCATCTTTGTACCTTTGCACAACGACAAACTCCTTTAAACAAGTTTAGACACTAATGAACTTTTATCTTTGCCATATCGAGGGCTTGGAATACCTTCATAATCAATCCTACGTTCGGATATATGCCTAATACTCAACACAATAGTAGGAAATACCTTGTGCTTTCAGTCCTTATCATTGACTGATAGATGACTCATTTTTTTTTTTCGGTAAAGGTAAGTTTCATTAAATAGAAAAGAGTTACAAAGTACATGTCAATCAATCGGAACCTTGGAAATGAGTCCAAGGGATCCGCCACAGTCTAAATAATGCTATAGTACTAATATTACAAGGAAGATCAGAACTCAAAATAAGTTGTCGGATTTCCTCAACCACTAATCTCCCTATCGTATCAGCAGTACGCTCGGTTGCTTGGAACCTCCTTCGGTTGCGTTCTTGCCATAGGTGGTAGATAAATGAAGCCAACAAAGCTCTATATGCCGCATTAATAACTTGCCGTCCTCTCCACCTTGTAGATGCCCAAGTAACATCCGTATTCCACTCTCGGTACGGCCATGGAAACCGGACTCTGTGTCTGATGGCTCCAAGGCATTGACGTGAAAACCGACAATCAAAGAACATGTGAGTATGAGTTTCAGATTGTCCGTCAATGCATAGAATACAAGTAGTGTCCAAGTGAAGAAACCAAGGCTTATCCAAAGTGGATAATCGTCCAAGGATAGCAAGCCACAGGATAAAAGTGTTGCATGGGATTTTAAAAGGCCCCAAAAGAAGTGAAGACCAAACAACTTTTGGTGAGGATGTCCGTAGAGCTCTATATGCCTCTGATGTAGGAAAACCTTTTCCTGTCCCTCTCCAAAGAATCCGATGCTGTCCACCATGAATGGTGGGCAAGGACTGCCAAAATAACCAAGCACTCCATGTCTGTGATAAGTGGCCAATTCCATTCCCCCTCAAGAATGACAGATTTCAATAAATCAGTACCTAATGTTCCAGTCAAGCCAGGACCCCTTGGTATCTGCTAAATAAGAGGACCTAAGTGGTGCCAAGGGTCATGCCATAGAGATGTGGAACCTCCATCACCAATAATGTAATCAATCCGAGGCTTCAAAGTAGGTCGCAGGCGGAGAAGCTTCCTCCATGCCCATGATCCCGCTTTGTCTCCCACCGTCCAAACAGATTTACCACGAAGTCTGTAATGGTAGATCCACGCCACCCAGATAGAAGAAGAAGTACTATGATTTATAACCGACCACAGGTGTTTACTCATCAAGGCATAGTTAAGTGTCTGAAACATCTCGAATACCTTGACCACCTTCCTCCTTAGGTAGACACACTTGTGACCAAGCAACTTTCGCGTATCTCGACTGTGAGGATCCTTTCCAAAGGAAGTTTCTCATCAACTGCTCAATGCACCGAATAATCCCTTTTGGCAAAATAAATGCCAAGGACCAGTAAGTGTTAAAGGCCATGAGGACTGATTTAATCAACTGAACACGTCCCGCGAATGTTAGCTGTACACCTTCCCAACTTTTAATTCGCTTCTCAATTTTCTGCAATAGAGGCTGGCAATCTGATATTTTAAGACGTGAAGAGAGAAGTGGGAGACCAAGGTATCTAACCGGCAATAGGCCCTCCTGGAATCCCAATAACTGCAGGAGTGCATCCTTGTTGTCCTAGGCGGATTTGGAGATAATAATCTGACTCTTAGCAGGGTTGGCAAATAATCCAGAAAGACCCCAAAAAATTTGAAGGCCCCTATGGAAAACACCCACCGACCCCTCATCAGCACTACTGAATAGCAACAGATCGTCGGCAAAACTCAACTGGAAAAGTCCAATCTCCTGGCACTTCCAGTGGAACCGAAATCCTTCATCCTGTTCAATAAGATGTTGGATAAGCATCCGAAGTACCTCCATAACCATAACAAAAAGGTAAGGCGACATTGGGTCACCTTGTCTTAACCCTCATGCTCCGGTAAAAAAACCATAAATGCTACCATTAAGGCACACCGAAAAGGAAGTCGTTGTAACACACTCCTCCACCCACCTCCGAAATTGATGCGGAAAACCGAAAAGATCCAAAGTTGCAAATAGGAAATCCCATTCGACCGTGTCATAAGCCTTTCTCAAGTCCACTTTCAAGGCACATCTCGAAGGTGAATGTTGTTGATTGTACCCATTGAAAAGCTCCTGTGCCAACAAGATATTATCACTAATAGATCGGCCTGGAACAAAAGCATTTTGAGTCGAACTAATTAACCTATCCAGCAAAGGCCGAAGCCGCTGCACCATAATCTTCGTGATCGTTTTATACAACACGTTGCAACACGAAATAGGCCGGAAATCGCCACAGTGACCGGGGATTGAACTTTAGGAATGAGTGCAAGCCATTAACCTGCTTCAGTAATCGTCCATGATTGAAAAAATCAATCACCGCCTTAGCAACCTCGTCTCCAATAATAGGCCATGCCGCTTTGTAGAATCCTGCTGAATAGCCATCTGGCCCTGGAGATTTATCCTCCACAATGTCAAAGAAAGCCTCTTTCACCTCTGCCCTAGTGGCCGGCATCACAAGTTGGGAGGATTCGTAATCCGTTAAAATATGTCGTGCCCATGGGCGGAGAGAACGAATATCAATATGCCTAATCCGACGATCTCCTCCAAGAAGTCCCTTGTTAGTTCACAAACTCGTCAACAACCTCTTGGTAGTCCGTCTTAATATGGCCATCAGAAGTGCTGATCTGAAAAATACGTTTAGACGCACGCCTTTTGGCCACCTTACGAAAGAAAACCCGAGTACACTGGTCCCCCTTTGAGCCATTGAATCTTTGCCCGTTGCTGCAACATTCTTTGTTCCAATTTAGTGGCTATAAATATATTCGTATTGATTCTAATAATCAATATTAAAGTCACTATGTGATAATACGACTAGGACTCCATATTATTCAACATAAAAAATGCACTAAGACTACATCTAGAACACTCTTTTAAGCCATGGACTCAGCTTTGTACCTTTGTGCAACAACAAACTACTTTAAACAAATTTAGACACTAACGCACTTTTATCTTTCCATCGTGGGCTTGGAGAACTTTCATAATCAATCGTACGTCTGGATACATGCCAAATACCCAACACAATCGTAGGAAACACCTTGTGCTTTTAGTCCTTATCATTGACTGATAGATGACTCGTTTTGCTATAAATATATTCGTATTGACTCTAATATTCAATATTAAAGCCACTGTTTGATTATATGACTAGGACTCCATCTTATTCAACAAAAAATGCACTAGGACTACATCTAGAATACTCTTTTGAGCCATGAACTCAGCTTTGTACCTTTGCGCAACGACAAACCCCTTTAAACAAGTTTAGACACAATTGCACTTTTGTCTTTGCCATATCGAGGTCATGGAGAACATTTATAATCAATCGTACGTCCGGCTACATGCCTATTAATGAACACAATCATAGGAAACACCTTCTGCTTTTAGTCCTTATCATTGATTGATAGATGACTCATTTTTAGCTATAAATATATTTTGTATTGACTCATATAATCAATATTAAAGCCAATCTTAGATTATATGACTAGGACTCCATCTTATTCATCATAAAAATGCACTAGGACTACATCTTGAACACTCTTTTGAGACATGGACTCAGCTTTGTACCATTGCGAAATGACAAACTCCTTTTAACAAGTTTAGACACAAATGCACTTTTATCTTTCCCATATTGAGGGCTTGGAGAACCTTCATAATCAATCGTACGTCCGTATACATGCCTAATACTCAACACAATCGTAGGAAACACGTTGTGTGCTTTCAGTCCTTATCATTGACTGATAGATGACTCATTTTTGGCTATAAATATATTCGTATTGACTCTAATAATAAATATTAAAGCCACTGTTCGATTATATGACTAGGACTCCATCTTATTCAACATAAAAATGCACTAGTACTACATTTAAAACACTCGTTTGAGCCATGGACTCAGCTTTGTTCCTTTGCGCAATGACAAACTACTTTAAACAAATTTAGACACTTATTCCCCTTTATCTTTGTCATATCGAGGGCTTAGTCAACTTTCATAATCAATCGTACGTTCGGATACGTGCCTAATACTCAAAATCGTAGGAAACACCTTGTGTTTTCAGCCCTTATCATTTACTGGTAGATGACTCATTTCTGGCTACAAATACATTTTTATGGACTCTAATAATCAATATTAAAGCTACTCTTCGATTATACGACTAGGACTCCATCTTATTCAACATAAAAATGCACTAGGACTACATCTAGAACACTCTTCTGAGTAATGGACTCAGCTTTGTACCTTTGCGCAACGACCAACTCCTTTAGACAAGTTTAGACACAAATGCGCTTTTATCTTTGCATATTGAGGACTTGGAGAACCTTCACAATCAATCGTACATCCGGATACATGCCTAATACTCAACACAATTGTAGAAACACATTGTGCTATCAGTCCTTATCATTGACTGATAGATGACTCAGTTTTTGTTATAAATATATTCGTATTGACTCTAATAATCAATATTAAAGTCACTCTATGATAATACGACTAGGACTCCATATTATTCAACATAAAAATGCTCTAAGACTACATCTAGAACATTCTTTCGAGTCATGTACTCAGCTTTGTACCTTTGTGCAACAAAAAACTACTTTAAACAAATTTAGACACTAATGCACTTTTATCTCTCCATTGAGGGCTTGGAGAACTTTCATAATCAATCGTACGTCTCGATACATGCCTAATACTCAACACAATCGTAGGAAACACCCTGTGCTTTCAGCCCTTATCATTGACTGATAGATGACTCATTTTTGGCTATAAATATATTCGTATTGACTCTAATAATCAATATTAAAGCCACTGTTCGATTATATGACTAGGAGTCCATCTTATTCAACATAAAAATGCACTAGGACTACATCTAGAACACTCTTTTGAGCAATGGACTCAGCTTTGTACCTTTGCGCAACGACAAACTACTTTAAACAAGTTTAGACACTAATACACTTTTGTCTTTGCCATATCGAGGGCTTGGAGAACATTCATAATTAATCGAACGTCCGGCTACATGCCTAATAATCAACACAATCGTAGGAAACACCTTTGCTTTTTTAGTCCTTATCATTGACTGATAGATGACTCATTTTTACCTATAAATATATTTGTATTGACTCTTATAATCAATATTAAAGCCATTCTTAGATTATATGACTAGGACTCCATGTTTTTTAGGTAAAGGTAAATTGTATAAAAAAAAAAGAAAGTTACATCAGTGACGTAGGCTCTGCGCCCAGTCCTCAAAAGAACGAAGGCCCAGGAAGGCAGCATCAATTGACCACTCCTGGGCACAAAACAACAACGACAAGGCAGTTCCGACGAGGAGCACAAAGCAACAAGGCAGACATGACAGCAAAAATACATCAATAGGCCAAAAACAAACTTGGCTACAAGCCGGCCCAAAATCAACAAAGGCAACATAACAATCACGGCTACAAGCCAGTCGAAGCAAACCGATCATTCCAACAAAAAGCGCCACACATTCCAAGAGGCTGCTCAAGTCACTTATAACCATAAGACAACTTGGACTCCATCTTATTCAACATAAAAATGCACTAGGACTACATCTAGAACACTCTTTTGAGACATGGACTCAGCTTTGTACCTTTGCGCAACGACAAACTCCGTTAAACAAGTTTAGACACAAATGCACTTTTATCTTTGCCATATTGAGGGCTTGGAGAACCTTCATAATTAATCGTGCATCCGGACACATGCCTAATACTCAACACAATCGTAGGAAACACCTTATGTGCTTTCAGTCCTTATCATTGACTGATAGATGACTCATTTTTGGATATAAATATATTCGTATTGACTCTAACAATCAATATTAAAGTCACTCTTTGATAATACGACTAGGACACCATCTTATTCAACATAAAATGCACTAAGACTACATTTAGAACACTCTTTTGAGCCATGGACTCAGCTTTGTACCTTTGTACAACAAGAAACTACTTTAAACAAATTTAGACACTAAATGCACTTTTATCTTTCCATCGAGGGCTTGGAAAACTTTCATAATCAATCGTACGTCTGGATACATGCCTAATATACAACACAATCGTAGTAAACACCTTGTGCTTTCAGGCCGTATCATTAACTGATAGATGACTCATTTTTGGCTATAAATATATTCATATTGACTCTAATAATCATAATTAACGCCACTCTTCAATTATATGACTAGGACTCCATCTTATTCAACATAAAAATGCACTAGGACTACATCTAGAACACTCTTTTTCAGACATGGACTCAGCTTTGAACCTTTGCACAACAACAAACTCCTTTAAACAAGTTTCGACACAATTGCACTTTTGTCTTTGCCATAACGAGGGCTTGGAGAACATTTATAATCTATCGTACGTTCGGAGACATGCCTAATAATCAACACAATCGTAGGAAACACCGGCTTTTAGTCCTAATCATTGACTGATAGATGACTCATTTTTAGCTATAAATATATTTGTATTGACTCTTATAATCAATATTATAACAACTCTTCGATTTTATGAGTAGGACTCCATCTTATTCAACATAAAAATGCACTAGGACGACATCTAGAACACTCTTTTGAGACGTGGACTTAGTTTTGTACCTTTTGCGCAATGACAACATCCTTTAAACAAGTTTAGACACAAATGCACTTTTATCTTTGCCATATTGAGGGCTTGGAGAACCTTCATAATCAATAGTACGTCCGGATACATGCCTAATACTCAAGACAATCGTAGGAAACACCTTCTGCTTTCAGTCCTTATCATTGACTGATAGATGACTCATTTTTTGCTATAAATATATTCGTATTGACTCTAATAATCAATATTAAAGTCACTCTGTGATGATACGACTAGGACTCCATCTTATTCAATATAAAAATGCACTAAGACTACATCTTTCTTCTTTTGAGTCATGGACTCAACTTTATACCTTTGTGCAACAACAAACCACTTTAAACAAATTTAGACAGTAATGCACTTTTATCTTTCCATCGAGGGCTTGGAGAACTTTCATAATCAATAGTACGTCCGAATACATGCCTAATACTCAACACAATCGTACGAAACACCTTGTGCTTTCAGTCCTTATCATTGACTGATAGATAAACTCATTTTTTGCTATAAATATATTCGTATTGACTCTAACAATCAATATGAAAGTCACTCTTTGATAAATACGACTAGGACTCCATCTTATTCAACATAAAATGCACTAAGACTACATCTAGAACACTCTTTTAAGCCATGGACTCAGCTTTGTACCTTTGTGCTACAACAAACTACTTTAAACAAATTTAGACACTAATGCACTTTTATCTCTCCATCGAGGGCTTGGAGAACTTTCATAATCAATCGTACGTCTCGATACTTGCCTAATACTCAACACAATCGTAGGAAACACCTTGTGCTTTCAGTCCTTATCATTGACTGATAGATGAGTCATTTTTGGCTATAAATATATTCGTATTGACTCTAATAATCAATATTAAAACCACTGTTTGATTATATGCCTAGGACTTTATCTTATTCAACAAAAAAATGCACTAGGACTATATCTAGAACATTCTTTTGAACAATGGACTCAGCTTTGTACCTTTGCGCAACGACAAACTCCTGTAAACAAGTTTAGACACAATTACCCTTTTGTCTTTGCCATATCGAGGGCTTGGAAGAACATTCATAATCAATCGTACGTTCGGCTACAAGCCTAATAATCGACACAATCGTAGGAAACACCTTCTGCTTTTAGTCCTTATCATTGACTGATAGATGACTCATTTTTAGCTATAAATATATTCGTATTGACTCTTATAGTCAATATTAAAGCCAGTCTTAGATTATATGACTAGGACTCCATCTTATTCAACATAAAAATGCACTAGGACTACATCTAGAATATTCTTTTTAAGCCATGGACTCAGCTTTGTACCTTTGTGCAATAACAAACTACTTTAAACAAATTTAGACACTAATGCACTTTTATCTTTCCATCAACGGCTTGGAGAACTTTCATAATCAATCGTACATCTGGATACATGAATAATACTCAACACAATCATAGGAAACACCTTGTGTTTTCAGTCCTTATCATTAACTGAAAGATGAAGTCCATTTTTGGGTATAAATATATTCGTATTGACTCTAATAATCAATATTAAAGCCATTGTTCGGTTATATGACTAGGACTCCATCTTATTCAACATAAAAATGCACTAGGACTACATCTACAACACTCTTTTGAGACATGAACTCAGCTTTGTACCTTTGGGCAACGACAAACTCCTTTAAACAAGTTTAGACACAAATGCACTTTTATCTTTGCCATATTGTGGGCTTTGAGAACCTTCATAATCAATTGTATGTCCGGATACATGCCTAATACTCAACACAAATCGTAGGAAACACCTTTGTGCATTTAGTCCTTATCATTAACTGATAAATGACTCATTTTTTTGCTATAAATATATTCGTATTGACTCTAATAATCAATATTAAAGTCACTCTGCGATAATACAACTAGGACTCCATCTTATTCAACATAGAAATGCACTAAGACTACATCTACAACACTCTTTTGAGCCATGGACTTAGCTTTGTACCTTCCGGTAAAGGTAAGTTTCATTAAAATAGAAAAGAGTTACAAAAAGTACATGTCATTCAATTGGAACCTTGGAAATGAGTCCAAGGGATCCGCCACAGTCTAAATAATGTTATAGTACTAATGTTACAAGGAAGATCAGAACTCAAAATAAGTTGTTGGATTTCCTCAACCACTAATCTCCCTATCGTATCAGCAGTGGGCTCAGTTGCTTGGAACCTCCTTCGGTTGCGTTCTTGACAAAGGTGGTAGATAAATGAGGCCAACAAAGCTCTATATGCTGCATTAATGACATGCCGTCCTCTCCACCTTGTAGCTGCCCAAGTAACATCCGTATTCCACTCTCGGTTCGGTCCATGGAAACTGGACTCGGAGTCTGTTGGCTCCAAGGCATTGACATGAAAACCGACAATCAAAGAACATGTGAGCATGAGTTTCAGATTGTCCGTCAATGCATAGTATACAAGTAGTGTCCAAGTGAAGAAACCAAGGCTTATCCATAGTGGATAATCGTCCAAGGATAGCAAGCCACAAGATGAAGGTGTTGCGTGGGATATTGAAATCGTCCAAGGATAGCAAGCCACAGGATGAAGGTGTTGCGTGGGATTTTGAAAGGCCCCAAAAGAAGTGAAGACCAAACAACTTTTTGGTGAGGATGCCCGTAAAGCTCTATATGCCTCCGATGTAGAAAAAACTGTTCCTGTCCCTCTCTAGAGAATCCGATCCTGTCCACCATGAAATGGTGGGCAAGGACTGTAAAATAACCAAGCACTCCATGTCTGTGATAAGTGGCCAATTCCATTCCCCCTCAAGAATGACAGATTTCAATAAATCAGTACCAGATGTTCCAGTCAAGCCAGACCCCTTGGTACCTGCTGAATAAGAGGGCCTAGGTGGTGCCAAGGGTCATGCCATAGATGTGAAACCACCATCACCAATAATGTATTCAATCCGAGGCTTCAAAATAGGTCGCAGGCGGAGAAGCTTCCTCCATGCCCACGATCCCGCTTTGTCTCCCACCATCCGAACAGATTTACCACGAAGTCTGTAATGGTAGATCCACGCCACCAGATAGAAGAAGAAGTACTATGATGTATAATCGACCACAGGTGTTTACTCATCAAGGCATAATTAAGTGTCTGAACATCTCGAATACCTTGACCACCTTCCTCCTTAGGTAGACACACTTGTGACCAAGCAACTTTCGCGTATCCCGTCTGTGAGGATCCTTTCCAAAGGAAGTTTCTCATCAACTGCTCAATGCGCCGAATAATCCCTTTTGGCAAAATAAATGCCAAGGACCAGTAAGTGTTAAAGGCCATGAGGACTGATTTAATCAACTGAACACGTCCCGCGAATGTTAGCTGTACACCTTCCCAACTTTTAATCCGCTTCTCAATTTTCAGCAACAGAGGCTGGCAATCTGATATTTTAAGACGCAAAGAGAGAAGTGGGAGACCAAGGTATCTAACCGGCAATAGGCCCTCCTGGAATCCTAATAACTGCAGGAGTGCATCCTTGTTGTCCTGGGCTGATTTGGAGATAATAATCTGACTCTTAGCAGGGTTGGCAAATAATCCAGAAAGACCCAAGAAATTTGAAGGCCCCTATGGAATACACCCAACGACCCCTCATTAGCACTACGGAATAACAACAGATCGTCAGCGAAACTCAACTGGAAAAGTCCAATCTCCTGGCACTTCTAGTGGAACCGAAATAAGATGTTGGATAAGCATCCGAAGAACCTCCATAACCATAACAAAAAGGTAAGGCAACATTGGGTCACCTTGTCTTAACCCTCGTGCTCCGGTAAAAAAAACCATATATGCTACCATTAAGGCACATCGAAAAGGAGGTCGTTGTAACACACTCCTCCACCCACCTCCGAAATTGACACGGGAAAACCGAAAAGCTCCAAAGTTGCTAATAGGAAGTCCCATTCGACCGTGTCATAAGCCTTTCTCAAGTCCACTTTCAAGGCACATCTTGGAGGTGATCGCTATTGATTGTACCCATCGAAAAACTCCTGAGCCAACAAGATATTATAACCAATAGATCGCTTGGAGAACCTTCATAATCAATGGTACGTCTGGATACATGCCTAATACTCAACACAATCGTAGGAAACACCTTGTGCTTTTAGTCCTTATCATTAACTGATAGATGACTCATTTTTTGCTATAACTATATTCGTATTGACTCTAATAATCAATATTAAAGCCACTCTTAGATTATGTGACTAGTACTCCATCTTATTCAACATAAAAATGCACTAGGTCTACATCTAGAACACTCTATTGAGACAGGGAGTCAACTTTGTACCTTTGCGCAACGACAAACTCCTGTAAACAAGTTTAGACACAATGCACTTTTGTCTTTGCCATATTGAAGGCCTGGAGAACCTTCATAATCAATCGTACGTCCGGATACATGCCTGATATTCAACACAATCGTAGGAAACACCTTGTGAGCTTTCAGTCCTTATCATTGACTAATAGATGACTCATTTTTTGCTATAAATATATTCGTATTGACTCTAATAATCAATATTAAAGTCACTCTTTGATAATACGACTAGGACTCCATCGTATTCAAACTAAAAATGCACTAAGACTACATCTAGAACACTCTTTTGAGCCATGGACTGAGCTTTGTAGCTTTGTGCAACAACAAACTACTTTAAACAAATTTAGACACTAATGCACTTTTATCTTTCCATCGAGGCTTGGAGAACTTTCATAATCAATCGTACGTCCGACTATATGCTTAATACTCAACACAATCGTAGGAAACACCTTCTGCTTTTAGTCCTTATCATTCACAGATAGATGACTCATTCGTAGTTATAAATATATTCGTATTGACTCTTATAATCAATATTAAAGCCACTCTTAGATTACATAACTAGGACTCCATCTTATTCAATATAAAAATGCACTAGGACTACATCTAGAACACTCTTTTGTGACATGGACTCAACTTTTTACCTTTGCACAACGACAAACTCCTTTAAAATAGTTTAGACACAAATGCACTTTTATCTTTGCCATATTGAGTGCTTGGAGAACCTTCATAATCAATCGTACGTCCGGACACATGCCTAATACTCAATACAATCGTAGGAAACACCTTGTGTGCTTTCAGTCCTTATCATTGACTGATAGATGACTCATTTTTTGGCAATAAATATATTCGTATTGACTCTAATAATCAATATTAAAGTCACTCTTTGATAATACGACTAGGACTCCATCTTATTCAACATAAAAATGCACTAAAACTACATCTAGAACACTCTTTTTAGCCATGGACTCAGCTTTGTAACGTTTCTGCAACAACAAACTACTTTAAACAAATTTAGACACTAATGCCTTTTATCTTTCCGTCAAGGGCTTGGAGAACATTCATAATCAATCGTACGTCCGGATACATGCCTAATAATCAACACAATCGTAGGAAACACCTTCTGCTATTAGTCCATATCATTGACTGATAGATGACTCATTTTTAGCTATAAATATATTCGTATTCACTCTTACAATCAATATTAAAGCCACTCTTCGATTATATGACTAGGGCTCCATCTTATTCACAATAAAAATGCACTAGGACTACATCTAGAACACTCTTTTGAGACATGGACCCAGCTTTGCACATTTGCGCAACGACAAACTCCTTTAAACAAGTTTAGACACAAATGCACTTTTATCTTTGCCATATTCAGGGCTTGGATAACCTACATTATCAATCTTACATCCGGATATACCTAATACTCAACACAATCGTAGGAAACACCTTGTGCTATTAGTCCTTATCATTGGCTGATAGATGAGTCATTTTTGGCTACAAATATATTCGTATTGACTCTAGTAATCAATATTAAAGTCTCTCTACGATAATACGACTAGGACTCCATCTTATTTAACATAAAAATGCACTAAGACTACATCTAGAACACTTTTTTTGAGCCATGGACTCAGCTTTGTACCTTTGTGCAACAACAAACTACTTTAAACAAATTTAGACACTACTGCACTTTTATCTTTCCATCGAGGGTTGGAGAACTTTCATAATCAACGTATGTCTGAATACATGCCTAATACTCAACATAATCGTAGGAAACACCTTGGGCTTTCAGTCCTTATCATTGACTGATAGATGACTTTTTTTTTGACTGTAAATATATTCGTATTGACTCTAATAATCAATATTAAAGTCACTCTTCGATAATACGACTAGGACTCCATCTTATTCAACATAAAAATGCACTAAGACTACATCTTGAACACTCTTTTGAGCCATGGACTCAGCTTTGTACCTTTGCGCCATGACAAACTCCTTTAAACAAGTTTAGACACAATTGCACTTTTGTCTTTGCAATATCGAGCGCTCGGAGAACATTCGTAATCAATCATACGTCCGGATACATTCCTGATAATCAACACAATCGTAGGAAACACCTTCTGCTATTAGTCCATATCATTGACTGATAGATGACTCATTTTTAGCTATAAATATATTTGTATTGAGTCTTATAATCAATATTAAAGCCACTCTTAGATTATGTGACTAGGACTCCATCTTATTCAACATAAAAAATGCACTAGGTTTACATCTAGAACACTCTTTTGAGACATGGAGTCAACTTTGTACCTTTGCGTAACGACAAACTCCTTAAACAAGTTTAGACACAAATGCACTTTTATCTTTGCCATATTGAGGGCTTGGAGAACCTTTATAATCAATCGTACGTACATGCCTAATACTCAACACAATCGTAGGAAACACCTTGTGTGCTTTCAGTCCTTATAATTGACTGATAGATGACTCATTTTGGCTATAAATATATTTGTATTGACTCTAATAATTTATATTAAAGTCACTCTTTGATAATACGACTAGGACTCCATCTTATTTAACATAAAAATGCACTAAGACTACATCTAGAACACTCTTTTGAGCCATGGACTCAGCTTTGTACCTTTGTGCAACAACAAACTACTTTAAACAAATTTAGACACTACTGCACTTTTATCTTTCCATCGAGGGCTTGGAGAACTTTCATAATCAATCGTATGTCCCGCTATATGCCTAATACTCAACACAATCGTAGGAAACACCTTCTGCTTTTAGTTCTTATCATTGAGTGATAGATGACTCATTTTAGCTATAAACATATTCATATTGACTTTTACAATCAATATTAAAGCCACTTTTAGATTATATGACTAGGACTCCATCTTATTCAACATAAAAATGCACCAAGACTACATCTAGAACACTCTTTTGAGACATGGACTCTGCTTTGTACCTTTGCGCAACGACAAACTCCTTTAAACAATTTTAGACATAATTGCACTTTTGTCCTCGCCGTATCGAGGGCTCGGAGAACATTCATAATCAATCGTACGTCCGGATACATGCCTAATAATCAACACAATCATAGAAAACACCTTCTGCTTTAGTCCTTATCATTGACTGATAAATGACTCATTTTTAGCTATAAATATATTCGTATTGACTCTTATAATCAATATTAAAGCCACTCTTCGATTATATGACTAGGACTCCATCTTATTCAATATAAAAATGCACTAGGACTACATCTAGAACACTCTTTTGAGACATGGACTCAGCTTTGTACCTCTGCGCAACGACAAACTCCTTTAAACAAGTTTAGACACAAATGCACTTTTATCTTTGCCATATTGAGGGCTTACCGAACCTACATAATCAATCGTACGTCCGGATACATGCCTAATACTCAACACAATCGTAGGAAACACCTTGTGCTTTCAGTCCATATCATTGACTGATAGATGACTCATTTTTTGGCTATAAATATATTCGTATTGGCTCTAATAATCAATATTAAAGTCACTCTGCGAAAATACGAGGAATCCATCTTACTTAACATAAAAATGCACTAAGACTACATCTACAACACTCTTTTGAGCCATGGACTCAGCTTTTGTACCTTTGTGCAACAACAAACTACTTTATACAAATTTGGACACTACTGCACTTTTATCTTTCCATCGAGGGCTTGGAGAACTTTCATAATCAATCGACGTCTGGATACATGCCTAATACTCAACACAATTGTAGGAAACACTATGTGTGCTTTCAGTCCTTATCATTGTCTGATAGATGACTCATTTTTGGCTATAAATATATTCGTATTGACTCTAATAATCAATATTAAAGCCACTGTTCGATTATATGACTACGAGTCCATCTTATTCAACATAAAAATGTACTAGGACTACATCTAGAACACTCTTATGAAACATGGCCTCAGCTTTGTACCTTTGCGCAACAAAAATCTCCTTTAAACAATTTTTAGACACAATTGCACTTTTGTCCTTGCCGTATCGAGGGCTAGGAGAACATTTATTATCAATCGTACGTTCGGGTACATGCCTAATAATCAACACAATCGTAGGAAACACCTTCTGCTTTTAGTCCTTATCATTTACTGATAGATGACTCATTTGTACCTATAAATATATTCGTATTGACTCTTATAATCAATATTAAAGCCACTCTTCAATTATATGACTAGGACTCCATATTATTCCACATAAAAATGCACTAGGACTACATCTAGAACACTCTTTTGAGACATGGACTTAGCTTCGCACCTTGGCGCAAGGACAAACTCCTTTAAACAAGTTTAGACACAAATTCACTTTTATCTTTGCCATATTCAGGGCTTGGACAACATTCATAATCAATCGTACGTCCGGATACATGCCTAATACTCAACACAATCGTAGGAAACACCTTGTGCTTTCAGTCCATATCATTGACTGATAGATGACTCATTTTTGGCTATAAATATATTCGTATTGACTCTAATAATCAATATTAAAGTCACTCTGCGATAATACGACTAGCACTCCATCTTATTTAACATAAAAATGCACTAAGACTACCTCTAGAACACTCTTTTGAGCCATGGACTAGCTATGTACCTTTGCGCAACGACAAACTCCTTTAAACAAGTTTAGACACAAATACACTTTATCTTTGCCATATTCAGGGCTTGGAGAACATTCATAATCAGTCGTACATCCGGATACATGCCTAATACTCAACACAATCGTAGAAAACACATTGTGATTTCAGTCCTTATTATTGACTGATAGATGACACATTTTTTGCTATAAATATATTCGTATTGACTATAATAATCAATTTGAAGCCACTGTTCGATTATATGTCTAGGAGTCCATCTTATTCAACATAAAAATGCACTAGGACTACATCTAGAACACTCTTTTGAGACATGCACTTAGCTTTGCACCTTTGCGCAACGACAAACTCCTTTAAACAATCGTAGAGGGCTTATTTAATACGACTAGGACTCCATCTTATTTAACGTAAAAATGCACTAAGACTACATCTAGAATACTCTTTTGAGCCATGGACTCAGCTTTGTACCTTTGTGCAACAACAAACTGCTTTAAACAAATTTAGACACTACTGCACTTTTATCTTTCCATAGAGGGCTTGGAGAACTTTCATAATCAATTGTACGTCCGGATATATGCCTAATACTCAACACAATCGTAGCAAACACCTTGTGCTTTCAGTCCTTATCATTGACTGATCGATGACTCATTTTTGGCTATAAATATATTCTTATTGACTCTTGTAATCAATATTAAAGCCACTCTTCGATTATATGACTAGGACTCCATCTTATTAAACATAAAAATGCACTAGGGGTACATCTAGAACACTCTTTTGAGACATGGACTCAGCTTTGTACCTTTGCGCAACGACAAACTCCTTTAAAACAATTTTAGACACAATTGCACTTTTGTACTTGCCATATCGAGGGCTCGGAGAACATTCATAATCAATCGTACGTCCGGATACATGCCTAATAATCAACACAATCAAAGGAAACACCTTCTACTTTTAGCCCTTATCATTGACTGATAGATGACTCATTTTTAGCTATAAATATATTCGTATTGACTCCTATAATCAATATTAAAGCCACTCTTCGATTATATGACTAGGAATCCATCTTATTAAACATAAAAATGCACTAGGACTACATCTAGAACACTCTTTTGAGACATGGACTCAGCTTTGTACCTTTGCGCAACGACAAACTCCTTTAAACAAGTGTAGACACAAATTCACTTTTACCTTTGCCATATTTCAGGGCTTGGAGAACATTCATAATCAGTCGTACGTCTGGATACATGCCTAATACTCAACACAGGCGTAGGAAACACATTGTGCTTTCAGTCCTTATTATTGACTGATAGATGACACTTTTTTTTGCTATAAGTATATTTCTATTGACTCTAATAATCAATATTAAAGCCACTCTTCGATTATATGACTAGGACTCCATCTTATTCAATATAAATATGCACTAGGACTACATCTAGAACACTCTTTTGAGACGTGGACTCAGCTTTGTACCTTTGCGCAATGACAAACTCCTTTAAACAAGTTTAGACACAAATGCAATTTTATCTTTGCCATATTGAGGGCTTAAAGAACTTACATAATCAATCGTACGTACTCAACACAATCGTAGGAAACACCTAGTGCTTTCAGTCCTTATCATTGAGTGATAGATGAGTCATTTTTTGCAATAAATATATTCATATTGACTCTAATAATCAATATTAAAGTCACTCTGCGATAATACTACTAGGACTCAAATTTGTACCTTTGTGCAACAACAAACTACTTTAAACAAATTTAGACACTACTGCACTTTTATCTTTCCATCGAGGGCCTGGAGAACTTTTATAATCAATCGTACGTCTGGATACATGCCTAATGCTCAACACAATTGTAGGAAACACCTTGTGTGCTTTCAGTCCTTATCATTGACTGATAAATGACTCACTTTTTGCTATAAATATATTCATTTTGACTCTAATAATCAATATTAAAGCCACTGTTCGATTATATGACTAGGAGTCCATCTTATTCAACATAAAAACGTACTAGGATTACTTCTAGAACACTCTTTTGAGACATGGACTCAGCTTTGTACCTTTGCGCAACGACAAACTCCTTTAAAACAATTTTAGACACAATTGCACTTTTGTCCTTGCCATATCGAGGGCTAGGAGAACATTTATAATAAATCGTACGTCCGAATACATGCCTAATAATCAACACAATCGTAGGAAACACCTTCTGCTTTTAGTCTTTATCATTCACAGATAGATGACTCATTCGTAGTTATAAATATATTCGTATTGACTCTTATAATCAATATTAAAGCCACTCTTCAATTATATGACTAGGACTCCATATTATTCACCATAAAAATTTATTAGGACTACATCTAGAACACTCTTTTGAGACATGGACTTAGCTTCGCACCTTTGCGCAACGACAAACTCCTTTAAACAAGTTTAGACACAAATGCACTTTTATCTCTGCCATATCAAAGGCTTACCGAACCTACATAATCAATCGTACGTCCGGATACATGCCTAATACTCAACACAACCGTAGGAAACACCTTGTGCTTCAAGTCCATATCATTGACTGATAGATGACTCATTTTTTTGCTATAAATGTATTCGTATTGACTCTAATAATCAATATTAAAGTCACTCTGCGATAATACGACTAGGACTACATCTTATTTAACATAAAAATGCACTCAGACTACATCTAGAACATTCTTTTGAGCCATGGACTCAACTTTGTACCTTTGCGCAACAACAAAGTCCCTTTAAACAAGTTTAGACACAAATGCACTTTATCTCTGCCATATTCAGGGCTTGGAGAACATTCATAATCAGTCGTACATTACATGCCTAATACTAAACACAATCGTAGGAAACACCTTCTGCTTTTAGTCCTTATCATTGACTGATAGATGACTCATTTTTAGCTATAAATATATTCGTATTGACTCTTATACTCAATATTAAAGCCACTCTTCGATTATATGACTAGGACTCCATCTTATGCAACATAAAAATGCACTAGAACTACATCTTGAACACTCTTTTGAGACATGGACTCAGCTTCGCACCTTTGCGCAACGACAAACTACTTTTAAACAAGTTTAGACACAAATGCACTTTTATCTCTGCCATATTCAGGGCTTACCGAACCTACATAATCAATCGTACGTCCGGATATATGCCTAATACTCAACACAATCGTAGGAAACACCTTGTGCTTTCAGTCCATATCATTGATTGATAGATGACTCATTTTTGGCTATAAATATATTCGTATTGACTCTAATAATCACTATTAAAGTCACTCTGCGATAATACGACTAGGACTCCATCTTATTTACATAAAAATGCACTAAGATCTAGAACACTCTTTGGAGACATGGACTCAGCTTTGTACCTTTGTGCAACAACAAACTACTTTAAACAAATTTAGACACTACTGCACTTTTATCTTTCCATCGAGGGCTTGCAGAACTTTCATAATCAATCGTACGTCTGGATACATGCCTAATACTCAACACAATCGTAAGAAACACCTTGTGCTTTCAGTCCTTATCGTTGACTGATAGATGACTCATTTTTAGCTATAAAATATATTCGTATTGACTCTTATACTCAATATTAAAGCCACTCTTCGATTATATGACTAGGACTCCATCTTATTCAACATGAAAATGCACTAGGACTACATCTAGATCACTCTTTTGAGACATGGACTCAGCTTCGCACCTTTGCGCAACGACAAAACTCCTTTAAAACAAGTGTAGACACAAATTCACTTTTATCTTCGCCATATTTAGGGCTTGGATAACATTCATAATCAGTTGTACGTCCGGATACATGCCTAATACTCAACACAATCGTAGGAAACACATTGTGCTTTCAGTCCTTATTATTGACTGATAGATGACACTTTTTTTGCTATAAATATATTCTTATTGGTTGTAATAATCAATATTAAAGTCAGTCTTTGATTATGTGAATAGGACTCCATCTTATGCAACATAAAAATGCACTAGGACTACATCTAGAACACTCTTTTGAGACATGGACTCAGCTTCGCACCTTTGCGCAACGACAAACTCCTTCAAACAAGTTTAGACACAAATGTACTTTTATCTCTGCCATATTGAGGGCTTACAGAACCTACATAATCAATGGTACATACTCAACACAATCGTAGGAAACACCTACTGCTTTCAGTCCTTATCATTGAGTGATAGATGAGTCATTTTTTGCAATAAATATATTCGTATTGACTCTAATAATCAATATTAAAGTCACTCTGCGATAATACCACTAGGACTCAAATTTGTACCTTTGTGCAACAACAAACTACTTTAAACAAATTTAGACACTACTGCAGTTTTATCTTTCCATCGAGGGCTTGGAGAACTTTTATAATCAATCGTACAACTATATACATGCCTAATACTCAACACAATTGTAGGAAACACTTCGTGTGCTTTTAGTCCTTATCATTGACCGATAGATGACTCATTTTTTGCTATAAATATATTCGTTTTGACTCTAATACTCAATATTAAATCCACTGTTCGATTATATGACTAGGAGTCCATCTTATTCAACATAAAAATGTACTAGGACTACCTCTAGAACACTCTTTTGAGACATGGACTCAGCTTTGTACCTTTGCGCAACGACAAACTCCTTTAAACAATTTTAGACACAATTGCACTTTTGTCCTTGCCATATCGAGGGCTAGGAGAAAATTTATAATAAATCGTACGTCCGGATACATGCCTAATAATCAACACAATCGTAGGAAACACCTTCTGCTTTTAGTGTTTATCATTCACTGATAGATGACTCATTTGTAGCTATAAATATATTCGTATTGACTCTTATAATCAATATTCGAGCCACTCTTCAATTATATGACTAGGACTCCATATTATTCAACATAAAAATGCACTAGGACTACATCTATACACTCTTTTGAGACATAGACTCAGCTTCGCACCTTTGCGCAACGACAAACTCTTTTAAACAAGTTTAGACACAAATGCACTTTTATCTTTGCCATATTCAGGGCTTGTTGAACATTCATAATCAGTCGTACGTCCGGATACATGCGTAATACTCAACACAATCGTAGGAAACACATTGTGCTTTCGGTCCTTATTATTGACTGATAGCTGACACATTTTTTGCTATAAATATATTCGTATTGACTTTAATAATCAATATTAAAGCCACTCTTCGATTATATGACTAGGACTCCATCTTATTCAACATAAAAATGCACTTGGACTACATCTAGAACACTCTTTTGAGACATGGACTCAGCTTCGCACCTTTGCGCAACGACAAACTCCTTTAAACAAGTTTAGACACAAATGCACTTTTATCTCTGCCATATTGAGGGCTTACGGAACCCACAATTAATCGTACGTCCGTATACATGCCTAATATAAAACACAATCGTAGGAAACAAGTCCATATCATTGACAGATAGATGACTCAGTTTTGGCTATAAATATATTCGTATTGACTCTAATAATTAATATTAAAGTCACTCTGCGATAATACGACTAGGACTCCATCTTATTTAACATAAAAATGCACTAAGACTACATCTAGAACACTCTTTTGAGCCATGGACTCCGCTTTGTACCTTTGTGCAACAACAAACTACTTTAAACAAATTTTGACACTACTGCACTTTTATCTTTCCATCGAGGGCTTGGACAACTTTCATAATCAATCGTACGTCTGGATACATGCCTAATACTCAACACAATCGTAGTAAACACTTTGTGCTTTCAGTCCTTATCATTGACTGATAGATGACTCATTTTTTGCCATAAATATATTCGTAATGACTCTAATAATCAATATTAAAGCCACTTTTCGATTATATGACTAGGAGTCCATCTTATTCAACATAAAAATGTACTACGACTACATCTAGAACACTCTTTTGAGACATGGACTCAGCTTCGCACCTTTGGGCAACGACAAACTCCTTTAAACAATTTTAGACACAATTGCACTTTTGTCCTTCCCATATCGAGGGCTAGGAGAACATTTATAATCAATCGTATGTCCGGTACATGCCTAATAATCAACACAATCGTAGGAAACACCTTCTGCTTTTAGTCCTTATCATTCACTGATAGATGACTCATTTGTAGCTATAAATATATTTGTATTGACTCTTATAATCAATATTAAAGCCACTCTTCAATTATATGACTAGGACTCCATATTATACAACATAAAAATGCACTAGGACTACATCTAGAACACTCTTTTGAGACATGAACTCAGCTTCGCACCTTTGCGCAACGACAAACTCCTTTAAAAAAGTTTAGACACAAATTCACTTTTATCTTTGCCATATTCAGGGCTTGGAGAACATTCATAATCAGTCGTACGTCCGGATACATGCCTAATACTCAACACAATCGTAGGAAACACATTGTGCTTTCAGTCCTTATTATTTGACACTTTTTTTGCTATAAATATATTCGTATTGACTCTAATAACCAATATTAAAGTCAGTCTTCGATTATATGACTAGGACTCCATCTTATGCAACATAAAATTGCACTAGAACTACATCTTGAACACTCTTTTCAGACATGGACTCAGCTTCGCACCTTTGCGCAACGACAAACTCCTTTAAACAAGTTTAGACACAAATGCACTTTTTATCTCTGCCATATTCAGGGCTTACCGAACCTACATAATCAATCGTACGTCCGGATATATGCCTAATACTCAACACAATCGTAGGAAACACCTTGTGCTTTCAGTCCATATCATTGACTGATAGATGACTCAGTTTTGGCTATAAATATATTCGTATTGACTCTAATAATCACTATTAAAGTGACTCTGCGATAATACGACTAGGACTCCATCTTATTTACATAAAAAATGCACTAAGACTACATCTAGAACACTCTTTGGAGACATGGACTCAGCTTTGTACCTTTGTGCAACAACAAACTACTTTAAACAAATTTAGACACTACTGCACTTTTATCTTTCCATCCAGGGCTTGCAGAACTTTCATAATCAATCGTACGTCTGGATACATGCCTAATTCTCAACACAATCGTAAGAAACACCTTGTGCTTTCAGTCCTTATCACTGACTGATAGATGACTCATTTTTGGGTATAAATATATTCGTATTGACTATAATAATCAATATTAAAACCACTGTTTGATTATATGACTAGGAGTCCATCTTATTCAACATAAAAATGCACTAGGACTACATCTAGAACACTCTTTTGAGACATGGACTCAGCTTCGCACCTTTGCGCAACGACAAACTCCTTTAAACAATTTTAGACACAATTGCACTTTTGTCCTCGCCATATCGAGGGCTCGGAGAACATTCATAATCAATCGTACGTCCGGATACATGCCTAATAATCAACACAATCATAGGAAACACCTTCTGCTTTTGTCCTTATCGTTGACTGATAGATGACTCATTTTTAGCTATAAATATATTCGTATTGACTCTTATACTCAATATTAAAGCCACTCTTCGATTATATGACTAGTACTCCATCTTATTCAACATAAAAATGCGCTAGGACTACATCTAGATCACTCTTTTGAGACATGGACTCAGCTTTGTACCTTCGCGCAACGACAAACTCCTTTAAACAAGTTTAGACACAAATTCACTTTTATCTTTGCCATATTTAGGGCTTGGATAACATTCACAATCAGTTGTACGTCCGGATACATGCCTAATACTCAACACAATCGTAGGAAACACATTGTGCTTTCAGTCCTTATTATTGACTGATAGATGACACTTTTTTTGCTATAAATATATTCGTATTGACTCTAATAATCAATATTAAAGTCAGTCTTAGATTATATGACTAGGACTCCATCTTATGCAATATAAAAATGCACTAGGACTACATCTAGAACACTCTTTTGAGACATGGACTCAGCTTCGCACCTTTGCGCAACGACAAACTCATTTAAACAAGTTTAGACACAAATGCACTTTTATCTCTGCCATGTTGAGGTCTTACAGAACCTACATAATCAATCGTACGTACTCAACACAATCGTAGGAAACACCTAGTGCTTTCAGTCCTTATCATTGAGTGATAGATGAGTCACGTTTTGCAATAAATATATTCGTATTAACTCTAATAATCAATATTAAAGTCACTCTGCGATAATACCACTAGGACTCAAATTTGTACCTTTGTGCAACAACAAACTACTTTAAATAAATTTAGACACTACTGCACTTTTATCTTTCCATCGAGGACTTGGAAAACTTTTATAATCAATCGTACATCTGGATACATGCCTAATACTCAACACAATTGTAGGAAACACTTTGTGTGCTTTCAGTCCTTATCATTGACCGATAGATGACTCATTTTTTGCTATAAATATATTCATTTTGACTCTAATACTCAATATTAAATCCACTGTTCGATTATATGACTAGGAGTCCATCTTATTCAACATAAAAATGTACTAGGACTACATCTAGAACACTCTTTTGAGACATGGACTCAGCTTTGTACCTTTGCGCAACGATAAACTCCTTTAAACAATTTTAGACACAATTGCACTTTTGTCCTTGCCATATCGAGGGCTAGGAGAACATTTATAATAAATCGTACGTCCGGATACATGCCTAATAATCAACACAATCGTAGGAAACACCTTCTGCTTTTAGTGTTTATCATTCACTGATAGATGACTCATTTGTAGCTATAAATATATTCGTATTGACTCTTATAATCAATATTAAAGCCACTCTTCAATTATATGACTAGGACTCCATATTATTCAACATAAAAATGCACTAGGACAACATCTAGAACACTCTTTTGAGACATGAACTCAGCTTCGCACCTTTGCGCAACGACAAACTCCTTTAAAAAAGTTTAGACACAAATTCACTTTTATCTTTGCCATATTCAGGGCTTGGAGAAAATTCATAATCAGTCGTACGTCCGGATACATGCCTAATACTCAACACAATCGTAGGAAACACATTGTGCTTTCAGTCCTTATTATTGACTGATAGATGACACTTTTTTTGCTATAAATATATTCGTATTGACTCTAATAATTAATATTAAAGTCAGTCTTCGATTATATGACTAGGACTCCATCTTATGCAACATAAAAATGCACTAGAACTACATCTTGAACACTCTTTTGAGACATGGACTTAGCTTCGCACCTTTGCGCAACGAAAAACTCCTTTAAACAAGTTTAGACACAAATGCACTTTTATCTCTGCCATATTCAGGGCATACCGAACCTACATAATCAATCGTACGTCCGGATATATGCCTAATACTCAACACAATCATAGAAAACACCTTGTGCTTTCAGTCCATATCATTGACTGATAGATGACTCATTTTTGGCTATAAATATATTCGTATTGACTCTAATAATCACTATTAAAGTCACTCTGCGATAATACGACTAGGACTCCATCTTATTTACATAAAAATGCACTAAGACTACATCTAGAACACTCTTTGGAGACATGGACTCAGCTTTGTACCTTTGTGCAACAACAAACTACTTTAAACAAATTTAGACACTACTGCACTTTTATCTTTCCATCGAGGGCTTGCAGAACTTTCATAATCAATCTTACGTCTGGATGCATGCGTAATACTCAACACAATCGTAAGAAACATCTTGTGCTTTCAGTCCTTATCATTGACTGATAGATGACTCATTTTTGGCTATAAATATATTCGTATTGACTATAATAATCAATATTAAAACCACTGTTCGATTATATGACTAGGAGTCCATCTTATTCAACATAAAAATGCACTAGGACTATATCTAGAACACTCTTTTGAGACATGGACTCAACTTTGCACCTTTGCGCAACGACAAACTCCTTTAAACAATTTTAGACACAATTGCAATTTTGTCCTCGCCATATCGAGGGCTTGGAGAACATTCAAAATCAATCGTACAACCGGATACATGTCTAATAATCAACACAATCATAGGAAACACCTTCTGCTTTTAGTCCTTATCGTTGACTGATAGATGACTCATTTTTAGCTATAAATATATTCGTATTGACTCTTATACTCAATATTAAAACCACTCTTCGATTATATGACTAGGACTCCATCTTATTCAACATAAAAATGCACTAGGACTACATCGAGATCACTCTTTTGAGACATGGACTCAGCTTTGTACCTTCGTGCAACGACAAACTCCTTTAAACAAGTTTAGACACAAATTCACTTTTATCTTTGCCATATTCAGGGCTTGGATAACATTCATAATCAGTTGTACGTCCGGATACATGCCTAATACTCAACACAATCGTAGGAAACACATTGTGCTTTCAGTCCTTATTATTGACTGATAGATGACACTTTTTTTGCTATAAGTATATTTCTATTGACTCTAATAATCAATATTAAAGTCACTCTTCGATTATATGACTAGGACTCCATCTTATTCAATATAAATATGCACTAGGACTACATCTAGAACACTCTTTTGAGACGTGGACTCAGCTTTGTACCTTTGCGCAACGACAAACTCCTTTAAACAAGTTTAGACACAAATTCACTTTTATCTTTGCCATATTCAGGGCTTGGATAACATTCATAATCAGTTGTACGTCCGGATACATGCCTAATACTCAACACAATCGTAGGAAACACATTGTGCTTTCAGTCCTTATTATTGACTGATAGATGACACTTTTTTTGCTATAAATATATTCGTTTTGACTCTAATAATCAATATTAAAGTCAGTCTTCGATTATATGACTAGGACTCCATCTTATGCAACATAAAAATGCACTAGAACTACATCTAGAACACTCTTTTGAGACATGGACTCAGCTTCGCATCTTTGCGCAACGACAAACTCCTTTAAACAAGTTTAGACACAAATGCACTTTTATCTCTGCCATATTGAGGGCTTACAGAACCTACATAATCAATCGTACGTACTCAACACAATCGTAGGAAACACCTAGTGCTTTCAGTCCTTATCATTGAGTGATAGATGAGTCATTTTTTGCAATAAATATATTCGTATTGACTCTAATAATCAATATTAAAGTCACTCTGCGATAATACCACTAGGACTCAAATTTGTAGCTTTGTGCAACAACAAACTACTTTAAACAAATTTAGACACTTGCACTTTTATCTTTCCATCGAGGGCTTGGAGAACTTTTATAATCAATCGTACATCTGGATACATGCCTAATACTCAACACAATTGTAGGAAACACTTTGTGTGCTTTCAGTCCTTATCATTGACCGATAGATGACTCATTTTTTGCTATAAATATATTCGTTTTGACTCTAATACTCAATATTAAATCCACTATTCGATTATATGACTAGGAGTCCATCTTATTCAACATAAAAATGTACTAGGACTACATCTAGAACACTCTTTTGAGACATGGACTCAGCTTTGTACCTTTGCGCAACGACAAACTCCTTTAAACAATTTTAGACACAATTGCACTTTTGTCCTTGCCATATCGAGGGCTAGGAGAACATTTATAATAAATCGTACGTCCGGATACGTGCCTAATAATCAACACAATCGTAGGAAACACCTTCTGCTTTTAGTGTTTATCATTCACTGATAGATGACTCATTTGTAGCTATAAATATATTCGTATTGACTCTTGTAATCAATATTAGAGCCACTCTTCAATTATATGACTAGGACTCCATATTATTCAACATAAAAATGCACTAGGACTACATCTAGACACTCTTTTGAGACATAGACTCAGCTTCGCACCTTTTGCGCAACGACAAACTCTTTTAAACAAGTTTAGACACAAATGCACTTTTGTCTTTGCCATATTAAGGGCTTGTTTGAATATTCATAATCAGTCGTACGTCCGGATACATGCGTAATACTCAAACACAATCGTAGGAAACACATTGTGCTTTCGGTCCTTATTATTGACTGATAGATGACACATTTTTTTGCTATAAATATATTCGTATTGACTTTAATAATCAATATTAAAGCCACTCTTCGATTATATGACTAGGACTCCATCTTATTCAACATAAAAATGCACTTGGACTACATCTAGAACACTCTTTTGAGACATGGACTCAGCTTAGCACCTTTGCGAAACGATAAACTCCTTTAAACAAGTTTAGACACAAATGCACTTTTATCTCTGCCATATTGAGGGCTTACGGAACCCACAATTAATCGTACGTCCGTATACATGCCTAATATAAAACACAATCGTAGGAAACACCTTGTGCTTTCAGTCCATATCATTGACAGATAGATGACTCAGTTTTGGCTATAAATATATTCGTATTGACTCTAATAATCAATATTAAAGTCACTTTGTGATAATACGACTAGGACTCCATCTTATTTAACATAAAAATACACTAAGACTACATCTAGAACGCTCTTTTGAGCCATGGACTCCGCTTTGTACCTTTGTGCAACAACAAACTACTTTAAACAAATTTTGACACTACTGCACTTTTATCTTTCCATCGAGGGCTTGCAGAACTTTCATAATCAATCGTACGTCTGGATACATGCCTAATACTCAACACAATTGTAGGAAACACTTTGTGTGCTTTTAGTCCTTATCATTGACTGATAGATGACTCATTTTTTGCTATAAATATAGTCGTATTGACTCTAATAATCAATATTAAAGCCACTGTTCGATTATATGACTAGGAGTCCATCTTATTCAACATAAAAATGTACTAGGACTACATCTAGAACACTCTTTTGAGACATGGACTCAACTTCGCACCTTTGCGCAACGACAAACTCCTTTAAACCATTTTAGACACAATTGCACTTTTGTCCTTCCCATATAGAGGGCTAGGAGAACATTTATAATCAATCGTACGTCCGGTACATGCCTAATAATCAACACAATCGTAGGAAACACCTTCTGCTTTTAGTCCTTATCATTCACTGATAGATGACTCATTTGTAGCGATAAAATATATTATTGACTCTTATAATCAATATTAAAGCCACTCTTCAATTATATGATTAAGACTCCATATTATTCAACATAAAAAATGCACTAGGACTACATCTAGAACACTCTTATTAGACATGAACTCAGCTTCGCACCTTTGCGCAACGACAAACTCCTTTAAAAAAGTTTAGACACAAATTCACTTTTATCTTTGCCATATTCAGGGCTTCGAGAACATTCATAATCAGTCGTACGTCTGCATACATGCCTAATACTCAGCACAATCGTAGGAAACACATTGTGCTTTCGTCCTTATTATTGACTGATAGATGACATTTTTTGCTATAAATATATTCGCATTGACTTTAATAATCAATATTAAAGCCACTCTTCGATTATATGACTAGGACTCCATCTTATTCAACATAAAAATGTACTAGGACTACATCTAGAACACTCTTTTGAGACATGGACTCAGCTTCGCACCTTTGCGCAACGACAAAACTCCTTTAAACAAGTTTTAGACACAAATGCACTTTTATCTTTTTGTCAATATCAGGGTTTTTTGGAGAACATTCATAATAATCAGTCGTGTCCGATACATGCCTAATACTCAACACAATCGTAGTAAACAGCATATGTGCTTTCAGTCCTTATTATTGACTGATAGATGACACATTTTTTGCTATAAATATATTCGTATTGAGTCTAATAATCAATATTAAAGCCACTCTTCAATTATATGACTAGGATTCCATCTTATTGAACATAAAAATGCACTAGGACTACATCTAGAATACTCTTTGAGACATGGACTCAACTTCGCACCTTTGCGCAACGACAAAGATGACTCCTTTAAACAAATTTTAGACACTACTGCAATTTTATCTTTCCACGAGGGCTTGGAGAACTTTCATAATCAATCGTACGTCTATATCTGGATACATGCCTAACATTCAACACAATCGTAGTACACTTTGTCTTCATTTCCTTTATCCTCATTGACTAATAGATGACTCATTTTTTGCTATAAATATATTCGTATTGACTCTAATATCAATTTAACCACTGTTCGATTATAACTAATCCATCTTATTCAACATAAAAATGCAATAAGACTACATCTTGAACACTCTTTCGAGACATGGACTCAGCTTTTTGTACCATTGCGCAAAAAAACTCCTCTTAAACAATTTTAGACAAAGATGCACTTTTGTTCTCGCCATATCGAGGCGCTCGAGAACATTCATAATCAATCGTACGTCCTGGATATCATGCCTAATAATCAACACAATCATAGGAAACACCTTCTGCTTTATCATTTGACTGAATAAATGACTCATTTTTAGCTATAAATATATTCGTATTGACTCTTATAATCAATATTAAAGCCACTCTTCGATTATATGACTAGGACTCCATCTTATTCAACATAAAAATGCACTAGGACTACATCTAGAACACTCCTTTGAGACATGGACTCAGCTTTGTACCTTTGCGCAACGACAAACTCCTTTAAACAAGTTTAGACACAAATTCACTTTTATCTTTGCCATATTCAGGACTTGGAGAACATTCATAATCAGTCGTACGTCCGGATACATGCCGAATACTCAACACAATCGTAAAAAACACCTTGTGTGCTTTCAGTCCTTATCATTGACCGATAGATGACTGATTTTTAGCTATAAATATATTCGTATTGACTCTAATAATCAATATTAAAGTCACTATTCGTTAATACGACTAGGACTCCATCTTATTCAACATAAAAGTGCACTAAGACTACATCTAGGACACCCTTTTGAGCCATGGACTCAAGTTTGTACCTTTGTGCAACAACAAACTACTTTAAACAAATTTAGACACTACTGCACTTTTATCTTTCCATCCCGGGCTTGGAGAACTTTCATAATCAACCGCACGTCTGGATACATGCCTAATACTCAACACAATCGTAGGAAACACCTTGTGCTTTCAGTCCTTATCATTGACTGATAGATGACTCATTTTTGGCTATAAATATATTCGTATTGACTCTAATAATCACTATTAAAGTCACTACTGCGATAATACGACTAGGACTCCATCTGACACTAAGACTACACATCTTTTGGAGACATGGACTCAGCTTTGTACCTTTGTGCAACAACAAACTACTTTAAACAATTTAGACACTACTGCACTTTTATCTTTCCATCGAGGGCTTGCAGAGCTTTCATAATCAATCGTACGTCTGGATACATGCCTAATACTCAACACAATCGTAAGAAACACCTTGTGCTTTCAGTCCTTATCATTGACTGATAGATGACTCATTTTTGGCTATAAATATATTCGTATTGACTATAATAATCAATATTAAAACCACTGTTCGATTATATGACTAGGAGTCCATCTTATTCAACAATAAAAATGCACTAGGACTACATCTAGAACACTCTTTTGAGACATGGACTCAACTTCGCACCTTTGCGCAACGACAAACTTCTTTAAACAATTTTAGACACAATTGCAATTTTGTCCTCGCCATATCGAGGGCTTGGAGAACATTCAAAATCAATCGTACGTCCGGATACATGTCTAATAATCAACACAATCATAGGAAACACCTTCTGCTTTAGTCCTTATCGTGACTGATAGATGACTCATTTTAGCTATAAATATATTCGTATTGACTCTTATACTCAATATTAAAAACCACTCTTCGATTATATGACTAGGACTCCATCTTATTCAACATAAAAATGCACTAGGACTACATCTAGATCACTCTTTTGAGACAAGGACTCAGCTTTGTACCTTCGCGCAACGACAAACTCCTTAAACAAGTTTAGACACAAATTCACTTTTATCTTTGCCATATTCAGGGCTTGGATAACATTCATAATCAGTTGTACGTCCGACACATGCCAATACTCAACACAATC
>JACGWO010000014.1:168600-272846 GCA_034509735.1 Sesamum alatum
ATTATTGGAGATGAGGTTGCTAAGGCGGTGATTGATTTCTTCAATCATGGACGATTACTGAAGCAGGTTAATGCTACTTTGCTTGCACTCATCCCTAAAGTTCAATCCCCGGCCACTGTGGCCGATTTCCGGCCTATTTCGTGTTGCAACGTGTTGTATAAAGCGATCACGAAGATTATGTGTGCAGCGGCTTCGGGCCTTTGCTGGATAGGTTGATTAGTTCTACTCAGAATGCTTTTGTTCCAGGCCGATCTATTAGTGATAATATCTTGTTGGCACAGGAGCTTTTCGATGGGTACAATCAACAACGTTCACCTTCGAGATGTGCTTGAAAGTGACTTGAGAAAGGCTTATGACACGGTCGAATGGGACTTCTATTAGCAACTTTGGATCTTTTCGGTTTCCCGCATCAATTTCGGAGGTGGGTGGAGTGTGTTACAACGACCTCCTTTTCGTGTGCCTTAAGGTAGCATTTATGGTTTTTTTACCGGAGCACGAGGGTTAAGACAAGGTGACCCAATGTCGCCTTACCTTTTTGTTATGGTTATGGAGGTACTTCGGATGCTTATCCAACATCTTATTGAACAGGATGAAGGATTTCGGTTCCACTGAGGTGCCAGGAGATTGGACTTTTCCAGTTGAGTTTCGCCGACGATCTGTTGCTATTCAGTAGTGCTGATGAGGGGTCGGTGGGTGTTTTCCATAGGGGCCTTCAAATTTTTTCGGGTCTTTCTGGATTATTTGCCAATCCTGCTAAGAGTCAGATTATTATCTCCAAATCCGCCCAGGACAACAAGGATGCACTCCTGCAGCTCTTGGATTCCAGGAGGGCCTATTGCCGGTTAGATACCTTGGTCTCCCACTTCTCTCTTCACGTCTTAAGATATCAGATTGCCAGCCTCTATGTTGCAGAAAATTGAGAAGCGAATTAAAAGTTGGGAGGTGTACAACTAACATTCGCGGGACGTGTTCAGTTGATTAAATCAGTCCTCATGGCCTTTAACACTTACTGGTCCTTGGCATTTATTTTGCCAAAAGGGATTATTCGGTGCATTGAGCAGTTGATGAGAAACTTCCTTTGGAAAGGGTCCTCACAGTTGGGATACCCGAAAAGTTGCTTGGTCACAAGTGTGTCTACCTAAGGAGGAAGGTGGTCAAGGTATTCGAGATGTTCAGACACTTAATTATGCCTTGATGAGTAAACACCTGTGGTCGGTTATAAATCATAGTACTTCTTCTTCTATCTGGGTGGCGTGGATCTACCATTACAGACTTCGTGGTAAATCTGTTTGGACGGTGGGAGACAAAGCGGGATCATCGGCATGGAGGAAGCTTCTCCGCCTGCGACCTATTTTGAAGCCTCGAATTGAATACATTATTGGTGATGGTGGTTCCACATCTCTATGGCATGACCCTTGAAACCACCTAGGCCCTCTTATTCAACAGTATACCAAGGGGTCCTGGCTGACTGGAACATCAGGTACTGATTTATTGAAATCTGTCATTCTTGAAGGGGAATGGAATTGGCCACTCAACACAGACATGGAGTGCTTGGTTATTTTGCAGTCCTTGCCCACCATTCATGGTGGACAGGATCGGATTCTCTGGAGAGGGGCAGGAAAAAGTTTTTCTACCGCGGAGGCATATAGAGCTCTACGGACATCCTCACCAAAAGTTGTTTGGTCTTCACTTCTTCTGGGGCCTTTTAAAATCCCACGCAACACCTTTATCCTGTGGCTTGCTATCCTTGGACCATTATCCACTTTGGATAAGCCTTGGTTTCTTCACTTGGACACTACTTGTATACTATGCATTGACGGACAATCTGAAACTCATGTTCACATGTTCTTTGATTGTCGGTTTTAACGTCAATGCCTTGGAGCCATCAGATGCCGAGTCCGATTTCCATGGCCGAACCGAGAGTGGAATACGGATGTTACTTGGGCATCTACAAGGTGGAGAGGACGGCATGTTATTAATGCGGCATATAGACCTTTGTTGGCTTCATTTATCTACCCTATGGCAAGAACGCAACCGAAGGAGGTTCCAAGCAACCGAGCGTACTGCTGATTACGATAGGGAGATTAGTGGTTGAGGAAATCCGACAACTTATTTGAGTTCTGATCTTCCGTGTAATATTAGTACTATAGCATTATTTAGACTGTGGCGGATCCCCTGGACTCATTTTCCAAGGTTTCGATTGATTGACATGTACTTTTTTGTAACTTTTATCTATTTAATGAAACTTACCTTTACCGGAAAAAAAAATACACTAGGACTACATCTAGAACACTCTTTCGAGCCTTGGACACAACTTTGTACTTTTGCGCAACGAGTAACACCTTTAAACAAGTTTAGACACTAATGCACTTTTATCTTTGCCATATCGATGACTTGGAGAATCTTCACAATCAATCGTACGTTCGGATACATGCCTAATACTCAACAGAATCGTAGGAAACACATTGTGCTTTCAGTCCTTATCCTTGACTGATAGATGACTCATTTTTTGCTATAAATATATTCGTAATGGATAAAATAAACAATATTAAAGCCACTTTTCGATTATACGACTAGCACTCCATCTTATTCAACATAAAAATGCACTAGGACTGCATCTAGAACACTCTTTCGAGCCATGGACATAGCTTTGTACCTTTGCGCTACGACAAATTTCCTTAAACAAGTTTAGACACTAATGCACTTTTTAACTTGTCCATATCGAGGGCTTGGAGAACGTTCATAATCAATCGTACGTCCAATACATGCCTAATACTCAACACAATCGAAGGAAACACCTTGTGCTTTTAATCCTTATCATTGACTGATAGATGACTCATTTTTTGCCATAAATATTTTCGTATTGACTCTAATAATCAATATTAAACCCACTCTTCGATTATAGTACTAGCACTCCATCTTATTCAACATAAAAATGCACTAGGACTACATCTAGAACACTCTTTCGAGCCATGGACTCACCTTTGTACCTTTGCGAAACGACAAACTCCCTTAAACAAGTTTAGACACTAATGCAGTTTAATCGTTGCCATATCGAGTTCTTGGAGAACCTTCACAATCAATCGTACGTTTCGGATACATGATGATATGGTATCGACCATGGTGGCCCGATCTTCACGACGTAGCTTGAAATGGATAAAGAGGTCCGTGACCTGAGAATGCAAATAGCCAACCAACGTTATTGGAACGTGACCTGCTACTTAGAACATTCAACCCAACCACGAGCACGAGTAAACCAATCCACACAACGACACACTTGGGTCGAGCACGAATTGGGGGCTTTGTGAATTTGAATCACCAACCTAATATGCTAGATTGACAAAGCAAGGTTTCACTAAAGCTGAAAAATAGGATATAAACTCTTCAAAATATGAAGAACTCTCTCTCAATATTTCTTAAACTTGGATAAATCTTGGTTGTTCCCGTTTGTATGCTGATACATGCCTTTTATAGGCCTAAAACACTTCCAAATTGACCACACATAACCCCAAGTGACTCCTTGGTGGATGTACATTCAATAATTAGTCAAAATATGACTAAAAACTATGCATTCTTGGTCAAAAACGAGTAAAAACTATGGTCTTCCATGTGAATCCGAAAATTGGTGCATTGTATGTGATAAATGCACTTTGAATGTGATTAAGAAGTCTTCCTTGACCACTTGGCTGCACTTGGACGAATTTGGGCTCTTATTATGGGCTTCCTTGGGCTTGAATTATTGAAATTAAGCACTCATGTTGGGCCTCCGAATTGTGACTTGATCCCATTAGCAAATATATTAAGTTGGATTGGGCTTGAATTGCTTCTTGCATTCTCTTCAACCTCCTCTTTGTCATTGGCCCACTTCCAATTGTTAGGTCTTGGTGCAATTGATCGTGAACGCCTTTAGTTCGTTGGATGCCCTCAGTGTTCTCATCATCCTCCCCTCTTGAAAAGGAGTCGTCCTCGACTCTTCATTATCTGTATCATAAAAAGGAGAAAAGATCAGAAACATTAAAAGTAGCACTCACTCCATACTCACCGGGCAATTCAAGCTTGTAAGCATTGTCATTGATCCTTTCAAGGACTCGAAATGGTCCATCCCCTCTTGGCATGAGCTTGGACTTCCGTTTGTCTGGATACCTCTCTTTTCTAAGATGCAACCAGACTAAGTCCCTTGTTCAAAGATAACTCGTTTTCTTTCCCTTGTTTTGCACGGTTCACGTACTGTTGAGTCATCCTCTCAATATTACTTTTTGCCTTCTCATGGATTTGCTTAACAAATTCAGCACGTTTCTTTCCATCCATGTTTATTCTCTCCTGCAAAGGCAAAGGAGTTAAATCAATAGGTGCAAGAGGATTAAAACCATAAACAATTTGAAACGGCGAAAACTTAGTAGTAGAATGGACAGCCCTATTGTAAGCAAACTCGACGTGCGGTAGACACTCTTCCCAACTCCTCAAGTTCTTCTTCACAATTATTCGCAACAAAGTTGAAAGTGTCCTATTTGACCACCTCGGTTTGCCCGTCAGTTTGAGGATGACAAGTAGTAGAAGAAAAGTAACTTAGTTCCAAGCTTGCCCCACAAAGTTTTCCAAAAGTAGCTAAGGAACTTGGCATCTCGATCAGACACTATAGTCCTTGGCATACCATGGAGCCTCACAACTTCCTGAAAGAAAAGATTAGCAATATTAGAGGCATCATCAACTTTATGGCATGCAATGAAGTGTGCCATTTTTGGAAAATCTGTCAACAACAACAAAAATAGAATCTCTTCCCCTCTTAGACCTAGGCAATCCCAAAACAAAGTCCATTGAAATATCTTCCCAAGGTACACTGGGAATAGGGAGGGGCATGTACAATCCATGAGGATTAAGCTTTGATTTTGCCTTATGACAAACTATGCATTTCCCCACAAATTTCTCAACATCTCTACGCATCTTGGGCCAATAAAAGTGTTCACTCAAGACTCCCAAAGTCTTAGAAATACCAAAGTGACCCATCAAACCCCCAGAATGTGCTTCCTTTAACAATAACAAACGAGTTGAACAATTAGGAACACAAAGCTGGTTGGCTCGAAATAAAAACCCATCATGCAAATAGAATTTGTCCCATCCGTTGCTTGGGGTGCAATTTCCAAATGCTTCACCAAAATCAACATCATTAGTATACAGATCTTTGATGAACTCAAAGCCAAGAATTTTAGCATCTAACATTGAAAGTAAAACATACCTTCTTGAAAGTGCATCAGCAACAATGTTCTCCTTACCTTTCTTGTGTTTGATCACATATGGAAACGACTCAATAAACTCTATCCACTTTGCATGTCGTCGGCTAAGCTTGCTTTGACTTTTAATATACTTGAGTGCTTCATGATAAGAATGTATCACAAAACTCTTTTGGCCACAAATAATGTTGCCAAGTTTTCTAATACTCTAACCAATGCATAAAGCTCCTTGTCATATGTGGAGTAGTTAAGTGTCGGACCCACTTAGCTTCTCGCTGAAATATGCAATCGGTCTACCTCCTTTGCAAAAGAACTCCTCCTATGCCAATCCCACTTGCATCACACTCAATTTCAAAAGTCTTACCAAAGTTGGGAAGGGCTAGCAAAGGTGCATGAGTAAGCTTCTCTTTTATGGTTTGAAAGGCTTTCTCTTGTGCTTTTCCCCACTTGAATGAAACATTCTTCTTTGTTAACTCGTTCAATGGGGCTGCCATGGTGCTAAAGTCCTTCACAAATCGCCTATAAAATCTTGCAAGTCCATGAAAGCTCCTCACTTCTCCAATAGTGGTTGGGGGTTGGCCAATCTTGGATAGCTTTGACCTTTTCTTCATCAACTGTGATTCCTTCAATACTCACAACAAAACCAAGAAAAACAACTTTGTTAGTGCAAAAGTCACACTTTTTCAGATTTCCAAATAACTTTTCTTTTCTTAGAACCTCGAGGACTTGATTTAGATGTGCTACATGTTCTTCCAAAGTCCTACTATAAACAAGAATGTCATCAAAGTAAACTACCACAAATTTGCCTAGAAATGCACGCAAAACATGATTCATCAATCTCATAAAGGTGCTAGGTGCATTACTAAGTCCAAAAGGCATAACTAACCACTCATAAAGCCCGTGTTTTGTTTTGAAAGCGGTTTTCCACTCATCTCCTTCTTTCATCCTAATTTGATGATAACCACTTTTTAAATCAATTTTAGAAAAGATAGTTGAACCATTTAACTCGTCAAGCATATCATCTATCCTAGGAATAGGGTGACGATATCTTATCGTTATGTTGTTAATGGCTCGACAATCAACACACATCCGCCATGTGCCATCCTTCTTAGGCACGAGCAACACCGGAACTGCACAAACTAAGGCTCTCCCTTACATAACCTTTGGCCATCAGCTCTTGGATTTGCCTTTGAATCTCCTTAGTCTCCTCGGGATTGGTACGGTATGCTGGACGATTTGGTAAGGATGCTCCAGGCATGAAATCAATTTGATGCTCGATCCCACGAATTGGTGGTAAACCTGGTGGCATCTCATCCGGAAAGACATCTTCATAGTCCTGCAAAAGAGATGTAACAACACTAGGTAGAGAAGATGTTAGATCGTTAGAGTTCAACATAGCCTCTTTGTACACAAGTACAATGAGGTTTTGTTGATAAAACAAAGCTTCCTTGATCTCACTCTTCTTAGCAACTAGTAAACTCTCTTTCTCTTCATCTTTTTCCCTCTCCTTTTTCTTTCCTCTTTTGCTTTCTTTTTCTCCATCTTTTGAATCCCTCATTTTTTTATCATTCTCATTTTTACTCTCTTCTTTTTGTTTCTCTTTCTTTTTCTCACACTCTCTTTTGTTTTCTCTCAAAATCTGATCTTGCAAAATCTGCTTTGGTGTCATCGGATTGAGAGTTATGGATGCCCCTCGTAGCACAAAGAGTAACGATTTTGGAATCCATCATGTGTCACATGCCTATCAAACTGCCATGGTCTCCCTAGCAATATGTGGCATGCTTTCATTGGCACAATATCACAAATAACCTCATCTTTGTATCTTCCAATTGAAAACAATACCTTTACTTGCTTGGTCACCTTCAACTCACCACACTCATTCAAACCATTGAAGCTTGTATGGGCGGTGATGCTTGATAGTAGGTAGACTTAATTTTTTGAACCAAGTCAGTACTTGCCACATTGCAACAACTACCACCATCAATAATCATGCTACATACCTTTCCTTGAACTTGGCAGCGTGTATGGAACAAGTTTTCTCTTTGGCAATTGCCTTCCTCCATCATATGGACACTAAGAGATCTTCTAGTAACAAGCAACTCTCCTTCTTCGGCATACTCTCCATCACCATCTTCTTGTGATGATTCCTCTTTCTCGGTGCTTTCTCCTTCGGTTTCCAACTCTCCATGGTTGTTGAAGATCATTGTACGTCGGTTAGGACACTCACTTGCTATGTGCCCTCTCCCTTGGCACTTGAAACACTTTTATATCACGGTTTCTTGAAGAATTAGGCTCGGGTTGTACCTTTTTTGCAGCAACTTTGTCACCATGTTTAGGATCGGCCTCCTTGAATTTCGATGTGGAAGGGGTGTCTTTCTTGGGGTTGTTCTTCCATGGACTGATTGTAGATGAGTTAGAACTCCTCCGCATAAGTCCTCTCCGCTTGAGTTGTTGTTCAACCTTGATGGACTGGTGTACCATCTCTTCAAGTTCTACATAGTGGTGCATTCTCCACAACATCAGCGATGTCACGATTGAGCCCTTGCAAGAAAACGAGCCATAGTTGCTTCATCGTCCTCTATGATGTTAGTTCGAATCATGGCAATCTCCATCTCTTTGTAGTACTCATCAACACTTTTAGAACCTTGAGTAAGACGTTGGAGCTGGTGTGAAGCTCACGACGATAATAGGATGGAACAAACCTCCTCCTCATGATTGCTCTCATCTCTTCTGATGAGAACACTGAGGGCATCCAACGAGCTAAAGGCGTTTCACGATCAATTGCACCAAGACTTAACAATTTGGAAGTGGGCCAATGACAAGAGGAAGGTTGAAGAGAATGCAAGAAGCAATTTCAAGCCCAATCCAACCTAATATTTGCTAATGGGATCAAGTCACAATTGGAGGCCCAACATGAGTGCTTAATTTCAATAATTCAAGCCAAGGAAGCCCAAATAAGAGCCCAAATTCCAAGTGCAGCCAAGTGGTCAAGGAAGACTTCTTAATCACATTCAAAGTGCATTTATCACATACAATGCACCAATTTTCGGATTCACATGGAAGACCATAGTTTTTTACTCGTTTTTTGACCAAGAATGCATAGTTTTAGTCATATTTTGACTAATTATTGAATGTACATCCACCAAGGAGTCACTTGGGGTTATGTGTGGTCAATTTGGAAGTGTTTTAGGCCTATAAAAGGCATGTATCAGCATACAAACGGGAACAACCAAGATTTATCCAAGTTTAAGAAATATGAGAGAGAGTTCTCATATTTTGAAGAGTTTATATCCTATTTTCAGCTTTAGTGAAACCTTGCTTTGTCAATCTAGCATATTAGGTTGGTGATTCAAATTCACAAAGCCCCCAATTCGTGCTCGACCCAAGTGTGTCGTTGTGTGGATTGGTTTACTCGTGCTCGTGGTTGGTTGAATGTTCTAAGTAGCAGGTCACGTTCCAATAACGTTGGTTGGCTATTTGCATTCCTCAGGTCACGGACCTCTTTATCCATTTCAAGCCTACGTCGTGAAGATCGGGCCACCCATGGTCGATACCATATCATCTTCCCATGTTGTGATAGGACGTTCACCATTCCTAACCCTTTCCTTTTGCATCTGATCCCACCCAAACAAGAGCATAATCGGTAAACTCAAGGGCTGCGAGTTTGACCTTTTTTACTCTCCGAGTAGTTGTGGCCATGAAAAGATTTGCTCAACACGCATCTCCCATTCCAAATATGCTTCGGGATCACTCTTTCCTTTAAATGAAGGAATTGTGACCTTAACACCTCCTAGGCCACCATCTTCATCTCTAGGCCGTCTCGGTCTATCTCTTGGTCTATTCACTCTCCTTGGCCGGATGTCCTCATATTCATCTTCACCACTTGGATCCTCCAAATACTCATTATGAACATGATGTTGAGGCCGTGGATTGGGAGTTTGTCTTTGATTTGTAACTCTTGGACCGGCAACTCGATCCTCTACTTGATCCAATCTTTCATGAAGACCTTCCAACTTACGGTCAAGCAACTTCTCAAGGTGGCTCACCAAGGCTTGCATATGGAATGCATCGACTCCGCCTCGTAGTGTTTTCTCCCGAGTTGTTGTCATCACTTCCTTCAACAACTCCTTTTATCTCGATTTTCTGCCATTTAATAAAATTATAGGAACCTCACCAAATCCTTGCCACACTCTTTTTTTTCTCTCTTTTATTTTTCCACTCGTGTTTCACTCCTCACTTAATAAGCTCACAAACTCTTGACTCTCAACGATAGTCTCACTACACTTAACACTCTCTACTCTAAAACTTATGAAACTCGATGCTTTTATCTAGCAACTCAAAAACAAATGCCAATTATTTCCTCAACCAATTATGTGTAGATGGACGACTCAAACTTACTCGTAGCAAGAGAATGGTCTAAAGAAGCTAGGTACAACTTGGAAAATCAAGATCGATTGGCTTACAAGGATAGTAGCAAAGTATAAACTAGGAAACAATATAACACAATCAGATTTTTTCTTTTCTTTTGTTCTTTTTTTTTTCCTTTCAAACGGCCCTTTTTTTTTCACTTTTGTACTCTTTTTTTTTTTTGCCTTCTTTGTGTTTTTTTTTTGAACGAATTTCCTTCTTTTTTTTTTTTTTTGGCTGCTCGTCTGCTTTTTTTTTTTTTCTTTCGAGCTTTTCCCTTCTTTTTTTTTGAACGAATTTTGTCCTCTATTTTTTGTAAAGATAAAACAAAAGATAACAATGGGGTACGGAAGCTTGGTGGTGTAAGATAAAAGATAGGTGGGAACTTGGGGACCTACCGTGTCAACCGAAGGCTCTGATACCACATGATATGGTATCGACCATGGGTGGCCCGATCTTCACGACGTAGGGGCTTGAAATGGATAAAGAGGTCCGTGACCTGAGGAATGCAAATAGCCAACCAACGTTATTGGAACGTGACCTGCTACTTAGAACATTCAACCAACCACGAGCACGAGTAAACCAATCCACACAACGACACACTTGGGTCGAGCACGAAATTGGGGGCTTTGTGAATTTGAATCACCAACCTAATATGCTAGATTGACAAAGCAAGGTTTCACTAAAGCTGAAAATAGGATATAAACTCTTCAAAATATGAGAACTCTCTCTCAATATTTCTTTAAACTTGGATAAATCTTGGGTTGTTCCCGTTTGTATGCTGATACATGCCTTTTATAGGCCTAAAACACTTCCAAATTGACCACACATAACCCCAAGTGACTCCTTGGTGGATGTACATTCAATAATTAGTCAAAATATGACTAAAAAACTATGCATTCTTGGTCAAAAACGAGTAAAAACTATGGTCTTCCATGTGAATCCGAAAAATTGGTGCATTGTATGTAATAAATGCACTTTGAATGTGATTTAAGAAGTCTTCCTTTGACCACTTGGCTGCACTTGGACGAATTTTGGATCTTATTATGGGCTTCCTTGGGCTTGAATTATTGAAATTAAGCACTCATGTTGGGCCTCCAATTGTGACTTGATCCATTAGCAAATATTAAGTTGGATGGCCCACTTCCAATTGTTAAGTCGGTGCAATTGATCGTGAACGCCTTTAGCTCGTTGGATGCCCTCATGTGTTCTCATCACACCTTGTGTTTTCAGTCCTTATCATTGACTGATAGATGACTCGTTTTTTTGCTATAAATATATTCGTAATGACTCTAATAATCAATATTAAAGCCACTTTTCGATTATATACCACCAGGACTCCATCTTATTCAACATAAAATGCACTAGGGATTGCATCTAGAACACTCTTTCGAACCATGGACATAGCTTTGTACCTTTGCGCAATTGACAAACTCCTTTAAAAAAGTTTAGACACTAATGCACTTTTATCTTTGCCATCAATCGAGGGCTGGAGAACCTTCATAGTCAATCGTACGTTCCAGATACATGCCTAATACTCAACTGAATCGTAGGAAACACCTTGTGCTTTCAGTCCTTATCATTGAATGATAGATGACTCATTTTTTGCCATAAATATATTCTTATTGACTCTAATAGTCAATTTTAAAGCCACTCTTCGATTATAATACTAGGACTCCCATGTTATTCAACATTAAAATGCACTAGGACTACATTCTAGAACACTCTTTTGAGCAATGGACTCAACTTTGTACCTTAGCACAACGACAAACTCCTTTAAACAACTTTAAGACAAATAATGCACTTTTATCTTTGCCATATTGAGGGCTTGGAGAACCTTCATAATCAAATCGTTACGTCCGGAGACATGCCTAGTACTCAAACCATCGATTAGGAAACACCTTGTGCTTTTTTAGTCCTCATCATTGAATGATAGATGACTCATTTTTTGCTATTAATATATTCGTATTGACTCTAATAATCAATATTAAAGCCCACTCTTCGATTATACGACTAGGACTTCATCTTATTCAACATAAAAATGCACTAGGACTACATCTAGAACACTCTTTTGAGTCATGGACTCAGCTTTGTACCTTTGCGCAACGAATAAACTCCTTTAAAGAAGTTTGGACACTAATGCACTTTTATCTTTGCCATATTGAGGGCTTGGAGAACCTTCATAATCAATCGTACGTCTGGATACATGCCTAATACTCAACACAATCGAAGGAAACACCTTGTGCTTTAGTCCTTATCATTGACTGATAGATGACTCATTTTGACATAAATATATTCGTATTGACTCTAATAATCAATATTGAACCCACTCTTTGATTATAGTACTAGGATACCATGATATTCAACATTAAAATGCACAAGGACTACATCTAGAACAGTCTTTCGAAGCCAGGATTCAGCTTTGTACCTTGCGCAACGACAAACTCCTTTAAACAAGTTTTAAAAACTAAGGAACTTTTTATCTTTTCCATATCGAGCTTTTGGAGAACCTTCATAATCAATCGTACGTATACATGCCTAATACTCAACACAATCGTAGAAAACACCTTGTGCTTTCAGTCCTTATCATTGACTGATAGATGACTCATTTTTTACTATAAATATATTTGTATTGGCTTTAATAATCAATATTAAAGCCACTGTTCGATTATATGTCTAGGACTCCATCTTATTCAACATAAAAATGCACTAGGATTAAATTTAGAACACTCTTTTGAGCCATGGACTCATCTTTGTAGCTTTGCGCAATGCCAAACTCATTTAAACAAGTTTAGACACTAATGCACTTTTATCTTTGCCATATCGAGGGCTTGGAGAACCTTCATAATCAATTGTACATCCGGATACATACCTAATACTCAACACAATCGTAGGAAACACTTTGTGCTTTCAGTCCGTATCACTGATTGATAGATGACTCATTTTTTGCTATAATATATTCGTATTGACTCTAATAATCAGTATTAAAGCCAATATTCGATTATATCACAAGGTCTCCATCTTATTCAACATAAAAATGGACTAGGACTACATCTAGAACACTCTTTCGAGCACTTGACTTATCTTTGTACCTTTGCGCAACGACAAACTCCTTCAAAAAGTTTAGACACTAATGCACTTTTATCTTTGCCATATCGAAGGGCTGGAGAACCTTCATAATCAATCGTACGTCCGGATACATGACCAATACTCAAACAATCGTAGGAAACCCCTTGTGCTTTCAGTCCATATCGTTGAATGATAGATGACTCATTTTTTGCTATAAATATATTCGTATTGACTCCAATAATACATATTAAAAGCCCACTCTTCGATTATATGACTAGGACTTATTCTTATTCAACATAGAAATGCACTAGGACTACATCTAGAACACTCTTTCGAGCCATGGAACTCACCTTTGTACCTTTGCGCAACGACAAACCTCCCTTAGACAAGTTTAGACACTAATGCAGTTTAATCGTTGCCATATCGAGGACTTGGAGAACCTTCACAATCAATCGTACGTTCGGATACATGCCTAATACTCAACAATCGTAGGAAACACCTTGTACTATAAGTCTTTATCAGTAACAGATAGATGACTCATTTTTTGCTATAAATATATGCGTAATGGCTCTAATAATAAATATTAAAGCCACTTTTCGATTATACGACTTGGATTCCATCTTATTCAACATAAAAATGAACTAGGACTGCATCTAGAACACGCTTTCGAGCCATGGACATAGCTTTGTACCTTTGCGCAACGACAAATTCCGTTAAACAAGTTTAGACACTAATGCACTTTTATCTTTGCCATATCGAGGGCTTGGAGAACCTTCATAATCAATCCTACGTCCGGATACATGCCTAATACTCAACACAATCGTAGGAAACACCTTGTGTTTTCAGTCCTTATCATTGACAGATAGATGACTCTTTTGAGGCCATAAATATATTCGTATTGACTCTAATAATCAATATTGAAGCCACTCTTCGATTATAGTACTAGGACTCCATGTTATTCAACATTAAAATGCACTAGGACAACATTTAGAACAGTCTTTCGAGCCATGGATTCAACTTTGTACCTTTGCGCAACGACAAACTCCTTTAAACAAGTTTAGACACTAATGAACTTTTATCTTTGCCATATCGAGGGATTGGAGAACCTTCATAATCAATCGTACATCCTGATACATGCCTAATACTCAACACAATCGTAGAAAACACCTTGTGTTTTTCTTGTCCTTATCATTGAATGATAGATGACTCATTTTTGCCATAAATATATTCTTATTGACTCTAATAATCAATTTTAAAGCCACTCTTCGATTATAATACTAGGACTGCATGTTATTCAACATTAAAATGCACTAGGACTACATCTAGAACACTCTTTTGAGCATTGGACTCAACTTTGTACCTTAGCACAATGACAATCTCCTTTAAACAAGTTTAGACAATAATGCACTTTTATCTTTGGAATATTGAGGGCTTGGAGAACCTTCATAATCAATCGTACGTCCGGAGACATGCCTGGTACTCAAACAATCGTAGGAAACAGCTTGTGCTTTCAGTCCTTATCATTGAATGATGGATGACTCATTTTTTTTGCTATTAAATAATTCGTTTTGACTCTAATAATCAATATTAAAGCCACTCTTCGATTATACGATTAGGACTTCATCTTATTCAACGACAAAATGCACTAGGACTACATCTAGAACACTCTTTTGAGTCATGGACTCATCTTTGTACCTTTGTGCAACGAATAACTCCTTTAAACAAGTTTAGACACTAATGCACTTTTATCTTTGCCATATCGAGGGCTTGGAGAACCTTCATAAGCAATCGTACGTCTGGATACATGCCTAATAATCAACACAATAGTAGGAAAACACCTTGTGTTTTCAGTCCTTATCATTGACTGATAGATGACTCGTTTTTTGCTATAAATATATTCGTAATGGCTCTAACAATCAATATTAAAGCCACTTTTCGATTTATACCACCAGGGACTCCATCTTATTCAACATAAAAAATGCACTAGAATTAAATCTAGAACACTCTTTTGAGCCATGGACTGATCTTTGTAGCTTTTGCGCAGTGGCAAACTCATTTAAACAAGTTTAGAATACTAATGCACTTTTATCGTTACCATATCGAGGGCTTGGAGAACCTTCATAATCAATCGTACGTCCAGATACATGCCTAATACTCAACACAATCGTAGGAAACACCTTGTGCTTTTAGTCCTTATCATTGAATGATAGATGACTCATTTTTTGCCATAAATATATTCTTATTGACTCTAATAATCAAATTTAAAGCCACTCTTCGATTATAATACTAGGACTCCATGTTATTCAACATTAAAATGCACTAGGACTACATCTAGAACACTCTTTTGAGCAATGGACTCAACTTTGTACCTTAGCACAACGACAAACTCCTTTAAACAATTTTAGACAATAATGCACTTTTATCTTTGCCATATTGAGGGCTTGGAGAATCTTCATAATCAATCGTACGTCCGGAGACATGCCTAGTACTCAAGCAATCGTAGGAAACAGCTTGTGCTTTCAGTCCTTATTATTGAATGATAGATGACTCATTTTTTGCTATTAATATATTCGTATTGACTCTAATAATCAATATTAAAGCCACTCTTCGATTATACGACTAGGACTTCATCTTATTCAACATAAAAATGCACTAGGACTACATCTAGAACACTCTTTTGTGTCATGGACTCAGCTTTGTACCTTTGTGGAACGAATAACTCCTTTAAACAAGTTTAGACACTAATACACTTTTATCTTTGCCATATCGAGGGCTTGGAGAACGTTCATAATCAATCGTACGTCTGGATACATGCCTAATAATCAACCCAATAGTAGGAAACACCTTGTGTTTTCAGTCCTTATCATTGACTGATAGATGACTCATTTTTTGTCCATAAATATATTCGTATTGACTCTAATAATCAATATTGAAGCCACTCTTCGATTATAGTACTAGGACTCCATGTTATTGAACATTAAAATGCACTAGGACTACATCTAGAACAATCTTTCGAGCCATGGATTCAGCTTTGTACCTTTGCGCAACGACAAACTCCTTTAAACAAGTTTAGACACTAATGAACTTTTATCTTTGCCATATCGAGGGATTGGAGAACCTTCATAATCACTCGTACGTCTTGATACATGCCTAATATTCAACACAATCGTAGAAAACAGTTTGTGCTTTCAGTCCTTATCATTGACTGATAGATGACTTATTTTTTACTATAAATATATTCGTATTGACTTTAATAATTAATATTAAAGCCACTGTTCGATTATATGTCTAGGACTCCATGTTATTCAACATAAAAATGCACTAGGATTAAATCTAGAACACTCTTTTGAGCCATGGACTTATCTTTGTAGCTTTGTGCAATGGCAAATTAGTGTCTAAACTTGTTTAAAATAGTTTGTCGTATTGCTAAGGTACAAAGTTGAGTCCATTGCTCAAAAGAGTGTTCTAGATGTAGTCCTAGTGCATTTTAATGTTGAATAACATGGAGTCCTAGTATTATAATCGAAGAGTGGCTTTAAAATTGATTATTAGAGTCAATAAGAATATATTTATGGCAAAAAATGAGTCATCTATCATTCAATGATAAGGACTGAAAGCACAAGGTGTTTCCTACGATTGTGTTGAGTATTAGGCATGTATCTGGACGTACGGTTGATTATGAAGGTTCTCCAAGCCCGATATGGCAAAGATAAAAGTGCATTAGTGTCTAAACTTTTTTAAAGGAGTTTGTCGTTGCGCAAAGGTACAAAGATAAGTCAAGTGCTCGAAAGAGTGTTCTAGATGTAGTCCTAGTCCATTTTTATGTTGAATAAGATGGAGTCCTAGTGATATAATCGAATATTGGCTTTAATACTGATTATTAGAGTCAATACGAATATATTTATAGCAAAAAATGAGTCATCTATCAATCAATGATACGGACTAAAAAAGTGTTTCCTACGATTGTGTTGAGTATTAGGCATGTATCCGGACGTACGATTGATTATGAAGGTTCTCCAAGCCCTCGATATGGCAAAGATAAAAGTGCATTAGTGTCTAAACTTGTTTAAATGAGTTTGCCATTGCGCAAAGCTACAAAGATAAGTCCATGGCTCAAAAGAGTGTTCTAGATTTAATCCTAGTGAAGTTTTATGTTGAATAAACATGGAATCCTAGACATATAATCGAACAGTGGCTTTAATATTGATTATTAAAGTCAATACGAAATATATTTATAGTAAAAAATGAGTCATCTATCAGTCAATGATAAGGACGGAAAGCACAAGGTGTTTTCTACGATTGTGTTGAGTATTAGGCATGTATCAGGACGTACGATTGATTATGAAGGTTCTCCAATCCCTCGATATGGCAAAGATAAAAGTTCATTAGTTTTTAAACTTGTTTAAAGGAGTTGTCGTTGCGCAAAGGTACAAAGCTGAATCCATGGCTCGAAAGACTGTTTTAGATGTTGTCCTAGTGCATTTTAATATTGAATAACATGGAGTCCTAGTACTATAATCGAAGAGTGGTTTCAATATTGATTATTAGAGTCAATACGAATATATTTATGGCCTTAAAAGAGTCATCTATCTGTCAATGATAAGGACTGAAAACACAAGGTGTTTCCTATATTGTGTTGATTATTAGGCATGTATCCACACATACGATTGATTATGAAGGTTCTCCAAGCCCTCGATATGGCAAAGATAAAAAGTGCATTAGTGTCTAAACTTGTTTAAATGAGTTTGCCATTGCGCAAAGCTACAAAGATAAGTCCATGGCTCAAAAGAGTGTTCTAGATTTAATCCTAGTGAGTTTTATGTTGAATAACATGGAATCCTAGACATATAATCGAACAGTGGCTTTAATATTGATTATTAAAGTCAATACGAATATATTTATAGTAAAAAATGAGTCATCTATCAGTCAATGATAAGGACGGAAAGCACAAGGTGTTTTCTACGATTGTGTTGAGTATTAGGCATGTATCAGGACGTACGATTGATTATGAAGGTTCTCCAATCCCTCGATATGGCAAAGATAAAAGTTCATTAGTTTTTAAACTTGTTTAAAGGAGTTTGTCGTTGCGCAAAGGTACAAAGCTTAATCCATGGCTCGAAAGACTGTTTTAGATGTTGTCCTAGTGCATTTTAATATTGAATAACATGGAGTCCTAGTACTATAATCGAAGAGTGGTTTCAATATTGATTATTAGAGTCAATACGAATATATTTATGGCCTCAAAAGAGTCATCTATCTGTCAATGATAAGGACTGAAAACACAAGGTGTTTCCTACTATTGTGTTGATTATTAGGCATGTATCCACACATACGATTGATTATGAAGGTTCTCCAAAGCCCTCGATATGGCAAAGACAAAAGTGCATTAGTGTCTAAACTTGTTTAAAGGAGTTATTCGTTGGGCAAAGGTACAAAGCTGAGTCCATGACTCAAAAGAGTGTTCTAGATGTAGTCCTAGTGCATTTTTTATGTTGAAATAAGATGAAGTCCTAGTCGTATAATCGAAGAGTGGCTTTAATATTGATTATTAGAGTCAATACGTATATATTAATAGCAAAAAATGAGTCATCTATCATTCAATGACAAGGATTGAAAGCACAAGGTGTTTCCTACGGTTGTTTGAGTACTAGGCATTTCTCCGGACGTACGATTGATTATGAAGGTTCTCCAAGCCCTCAATATGGCAAAGATAAAAGTGCATTATTATCTAAACTTGTTTAAAGTAGTTTGTCGTTGTGCTAAGGTACAAAGTTGAGTCCATTGCTCAAAAGAGTGTTCTAGATGTAGTCCTAGTGCATTTTAATGCTGAATAACATGGAATCCTAGTATTATAATCGAAGAGTGGCTTTAAAATTGATTATTAGAGTCAATAAGAATATATTTATGGCAAAAAATGAGTCATCTATCATTCAATGATAAGGACTGAAAGCACAAGGTGCTTCCTACGATTGTGTTGAGTATTAGGCATGTATCTGGACGTACGATTGATTATGAAGGTTCTCCAAGCCCTCGATATGGCAAAGATAAAAAGTGCATTAGTGTCTAAACTTTTTTAAAGGAGTTTGTCGTTGCGCAAAGGTACAAAGATAAGTCAAGTGCTCGAAAGAGTGTTCTAGATGTAGTCCTAGTCCATTTTTATGTTGAATAAGATGGAGTCCTAGTGATATAATCGAATATTGGCTTTAATACTGATTATTAGAGTCAATACGAAATATTTTTATAGCAAAAAATGAGTCATCTATCAATCAATGATACGGACTGAAAAGTGTTTCCTACGATTGTGTTGAGTATTAGGCATGTATCCGGACGTACGATTGATTATGAAGGTTCTCCAAGCCCTCGATATGGCAAAGATAAAAGTGCATTAGTGTCTAAACTTGTTTAAATGAGTTTGCCATTGCGCAAAGCTACAAAGATAAGTCCATGGCTCAAAAGAGTGTTCTAGATTTAATCCTAGTGAAGTTTTATGTTGAATAACATGGAATCCTAGACATATAATCGAACAGTGGCTTTAATATTGATTATTAAAGTCAATACGAATATATTTATAGTAAAAAATGAGTCATCTATCAGTCAATGATAAGGACGGAAAGCACAAGGTGTTTTCTACGATTGTGTTGAGTATTAGGCATGTATCAGGACGTACGATTGATTATGAAGGTTCTCCAATCCCTCGATATGGCAAAGATAAAAGTTCATTAGTGTCTAAACTTTTTTAAAGGAGTTTGTCGTTGCGCAAAGGTACAAAGCTGAATCCATGGCTGGGAAGACTGTTCTAGATGTTGTCCTAGTGCATTTTAATGTTGAATAACATGGAGTCCTAGTACTATAATCGAAGAGTGGCTTCAATATTGATTATTAGAGTCAATACAAATATATTTATGGCCTCCAAAGAGTCATCTATCTGTCAATGATAAGGACTGAAAACACAAGGTGTTTCCTACTATTGTGTTGATTATTAGGCATGTATCGACACATACGATTGATTATGAAGGTTCTCCAAGCCCTCGATATGGCAAAGACAAAAGTGCATTAGTGTCTAAACTTGTTTAAAGGAGTTATTCGTTGCGCAAAGGTACAAAGTTGAGTCCATGACTCAAAAGAGTGTTCTAGATGTAGTCCTAGTGCATTTTTATGTTGAATAAGATGAAGTCCTAGTCGTATAATCGAAGAGTGGCTTTAATATTGATTATTAGAGTCAATACGTATATATTAATAGCAAAAAATGAGTCATCTATCATTCAATGACAAGGATTGAAAGCACAAGGTGTTTCCTACGATTGTTTGAGTACTAGGCATGTCTCCGGACGTACGATTGATTATGAAGGTTCTCCAAGCCCTCAATATGGCAAAGATAAAAGTGCATTATTATCTAAACTTGTTTAAAGTAGTTTTTCGTTGTGCTAAGGTACAAAGTTGAGTCCATTACTCAAAAGAGTGTTCTAGATGTAGTCCTAGTGCATTTTAATGCTGAATAACATGGAATCCTAGTATTATAATCGAAGAGTGGCTTTAAAATTGATTATTAGAGTCAATAAGAATATATTTATGGCAAAAAATGAGTCATCTATCATTCAATGATAAGGACTGAAAGCACAAGGTGCTTCCTACGATTGTGTTGAGTATTAGGCATGTATCTGGACGTACGATTGATTATGAAGGTTCTCCAAGCCCTCGATATGGCAAAGATAAAAGTGCATTAGTGTCTAAACTTTTTTAAAGGAGTTTGTCGTTGTGCAAAGGTACAAAGATAAGTCAAGTGCTCGAAAGAGTGTTCTAGATGTAGTCCTAGTCCATTTTTATGTTGAATAAGATGGAGTCCTAGTGATATAATCGAATATTGGCTTTAATACTGATTATTAGAGTCAATACGAATATATTTATAGCAAAAAATGAGTCATCTATCAATCAATGATACGGACTGAAAAGTGTTTCCTACGATTGTGTTGAGTATTAGGCATGTATCCGGACGTACGATTGATTATGAAGGTTCTCCAAGCCCTCGATATGGCAAAGATAAAAGTGCATTAGTGTCTAAACTTGTTTAAATGAGTTTGCCATTGCGCAAAGCTACAAAGATAAGTCCATGGCTCAAAAGAGTGTTCTAGATTTAATCCTAGTGAAGTTTTATGTTGAATAACATGGAATCCTAGACATATAATCGAACAGTGGCTTTAATATTGATTATTAAAGTCAATACGAATATATTTATAGTAAAAAATGAGTCATCTATCAGTCAATGATAAGGACGGAAAGCACAAGGTGTTTTCGACGATTGTGTTGAGTATTAGGCATGTATCAGGACGTACGATTGATTATGAAGGTTCTCCAATCCCTCGATATGGCAAAGATAAAAGTTCATTAGTGTCTAAACTTGTTTAAAGGAGTTTGTCGTTGCGCAAAGGTACAAAGCTGAATCCATGGCTGGAAAGACTGTTCTAGATGTTGTCCTAGTGCATTTTAATGTTGAATAACATGGAGTCCTAGTACTATAATCGAAGAGTGGCTTCAATATTGATTATTAGAGTCAATACAAATATATTTATGGCCTCCAAAGAGTCATCTATCTGTCAATGATAAGGACTGAAAACACAAGGTGTTTCCTACTATTGTGTTGATTATTAGGCATGTATCGACACATACGATTGATTATGAAGGTTCTCCAAGCCCTCGATATGGCAAAGACAAAAGTGCATTAGTGTCTAAACTTGTTTAAAGGAGTTCTTCGTTGGGCAAAGGTACAAAGCTGAGTCCATGACTCAAAAGAGTGTTCTAGATGTAGTCCTAGTGCATTTTTATGTTGAATAAGATGAAGTCCTAGTCGTATAATCGAAGAGTGGCTTTAATATTGATTATTAGAGTCAATACGAATATATTAATAGCAAAAAATGAGTCATCTATCATTCAATGATGAGGACTAAAAGCACAAGGTGTTTCCTACGATTGTTTGAGTACTAGGCATGTCTCCGGACGTACGATTGATTATGAAGGTTCTCCAAGCCCGCAATATGGCAAAGATAAAAGTGCATTATTGTCTAAAGTTGTTTAAAGGAGTTTGTCGTTGTGCTAAGGTACAAAGTTGAGTCCATTGCTCAAAAGAGTGTTCTAGATGTAGTCCTAGGGCATTTTAATGCTGAATAACATGGAATCCTAGTATTATAATCGAAGAGTGGCTTTAAAATTGATTATTAGAGTCAATAAGAATATATTTATGGCAAAAATGAGTCATCTATCATTCAATGATAAGGACTGAAAGCACAAGGTGCTTCCTACGATTGTGTTGAGTATTAGGCATGTATCTGGACGTACGATTGATTATGAAGGTTCTCCAAGCCCTCGATATGGCAAAGATAAAAGTGCATTAGTGTCTAAACTTTTTTAAAGGAGTTTGTCGTTGCGCAAAGGTACAAAGATAAGTCAAGTGCTCGAAAGAGTGTTCTAGATGTAGTCCTAGTCCATTTTTATGTTGAATAAGATGGAGTCCTAGTGATATAATCGAATATTGGCTTTAATACTGATTATTAGAGTCAATACGAATATATTTATAGCAAAAAATGAGTCATCTATCAATCAATGATACGGACTGAAAAGTGTTTCCTACGATTGTGTTGAGTATTAGGCATGTATCCGGACGTACGATTGATTATGAAGGTTCTCCAAGCCCTCGATATGGCAAACATAAAAGTGCATTAGTGTCTAAACTTGTTTAAATGAGTTTGCCATTGCGCAAAGCTACAAAGATAAGTCCATGGCTCAAAAGAGTGTTCTAGATTTAATCCTAGTGCAGTTTTATGTTGAATAACATGGAATCCTAGACATATAATTGAACAGTGGCTTTAATATTGATTATTAAAGTCAATACGAAATATATTTATAGTAAAAAATGAGTCATCTATCAGTCAATGATAAGGACGGAAAGCACAAGGTGTTTTCTACGATTGTGTTGAGTATTAGGCATGTATCAGGACGTACGATTGATTATGAAGGTTCTCCAATCCCTCGATATGGCAAAGATAAAAGTTCATTAGTGTCTAAACTTGTTTAAAGGAGTTTGTCGTTGCGCAAAGGTACAAAGCTGAATCCATGGCTCGAAAGACTGTTCTAGATGTTGTCCTAGTGCATTTTAATGTTGAATAACATGGAGTCCTAGTACTATAATCGAAGAGTGGCTTCAATATTGATTATTAGAGTCAATACGAATATATTTATGGCCTCAAAAGAGTCATCTATCTGTCAATGATAAGGACTGAAAACATAAGGTGTTTCCTACTATTGTGTTGATTATTAGGCATGTATCCACACATACGATTGATTATGAAGGTTCTCCAAGCCCTCGATATGGCAAAGACAAAAGTGCATTAGTGTCTAAACTTGTTTAAAGGAGTTATTCGTTGCGCAAAGGTACAAAGCTGAGTCCATGACTCAAAAGAGTGTTCTAGATGTAGTCCTAGTGCATTTTTATGTTGAATAAGATGAAGTCCTAGTCGTATAATCGAAGAGTGGCTTTAATATTGATTATTAGAGTCAATACGTATATATTAATAGCAAAAAATGAGTCATCTATCATTCAATGACAAGGATTGAAAGCACAAGGTGTTTCCTATGATTGTTTGAGTACTAGGCATGTCTACGGACGTACGATTGATTATGAAGGTTCTCCAAGCCCTCAATATGGCAAAGATAAAAGTGCATTATTATCTAAACTTGTTTAAAGTAGTTTGTCGTTGTGCTAAGGTACAAAGTTGAGTCCATTGCTCAAAAGAGTGTTCTAGATGTAGTCCTAGGGCATTTTAATGCTGAATAACATGGAATCCTAGTATTATAATCGAAGAGTGGCTTTAAAATTGATTATTAGAGTCAATAAGAATATATTTTATGGCAAAAAATGAGTCATCTATCATTCAATGATAAGGACTGAAAGCACAAGGTGCTTCCTACGATTGTGTTGAGTATTAGGCATGTATCTGGACGAACGATTGATTATGAAGGTTCTCCAAGCCCTCGATATGGCAAAGATAAAAGTGCATTAGTGTCTAAACTTTTTTTAAAGGAGTTTGTCGTTGCGCAAAGGTACAAAGATAAGTCAAGTGCTCGAAAGAGTGTTCTAGATGTAGTCCTAGTCCATTTTTATGTTGAATAAGATGGAGTCCTAGTGATATAATCGAATATTGGCTTTAATACTGATTATTAGAGTCAAATACGAATATATTTATAGCAAAAAAATGAGTCATCTATCAATCAATGATACGGACTGAAAAGTGTTTCCTACGATTGTGTTGAGTATTAGGCATGTATCTGGACGAACGATTGATTATGAAGGTTCTCCAAGCCCTCGATATGGCAAACATAAAAGTGCATTAGTGTCTAAACTTGTTTAAATGAGTTTGCCATTGCGCAAAGCTACAAAGATAAGTCCATGGCTCAAAAGAGTGTTCTAGATTTAATCCTAGTGCAGTTTTATGTTGAATAACATCGAATCCTAGACATATAATTGAACAGTGGATTTAATATTGATTATTAAAGTCAATACGAATATATTTATAGTAAAAAATGAGTCATCTATCAGTCAATGATAAGGACTGAAAGCACAAGGTGCTTCCTACGATTGTGTTGAGTATTAGGCATGTATCTGGACGAACGATTGATTATGAAGGTTCTCCAAGCCCTCGATATGGCAAACGTAAAAGTGCATTAGTGTCTAAACTTGTTTAAATGAGTTTGCCATTGCGCAAAGCTACAAAGATAAGTCCACGGCTCAAAAGAGTGTTCTAGATTTAATCCTAGTGCAGTTTATGTTGAATAACATGGAATCCTAGACATATAATTGAACAGTGGCTTTAATATTGATTATTAAAGTCAATACGAATATATTTTATAGTAAAAAATGAGTCATCTATCAGTCAAATGATAAGGACGGAAAGCACAAGGTGTTTTCGACGATTGTGTTGAGTATTAGGCATGTATCAGGACGTACGATTGATTATGAAGGTTCTCCAATCCCTCGATATGGCAAAGATAAAAGTTCATTAGTGTCTAAACTTGTTTAAAGGAGTTTGTCGTTGCGCAAAGGTACAAAGCTGAATCCATGGCTCGAAAGACTGTTCTAGATGTTGTCCTAGTGCATTTTAATGTTGAATAACATGGAGTCCTAGTACTATAATCGAAGAGTGGCTTCAATATTGATTATTAGAGTCAATACGAATATATTTATGGCCTCAAAGAGTCATCTATCTGTCAATGATAAGGACTGAAAACACAAGGTGTTTCCTACTATTGTGTTGATTATTAGGCATGTATCCACACATACGATTGATTATGAAGGTTCTCCAAGCCCTCGATATGGCAAAGACAAAAGTGCATTAGTGTCTAAACTTGTTTAAAGGAGTTATTCGTTGCGCAAAGGTACAAAGCTGAGTCCATGACTCAAAAGAGTGTTCTAGATGTAGTCCTAGTGCATTTTTATGTTGAATAAGATGAAGTCCTAGTCGTATAATCGAAGAGTGGCTTTAATATTGATTATTAGAGTCAATACGTATATATTAATAGCAAAAAATGAGTCATCTATCATTCAATGACAAGGATTGAAAGCACAAGGTGTTTCCTATGATTGTTTGAGTACTAGGCATGTCTACGGACGTACGATTGATTATGAAGGTTCTCCAAGCCCTCAATATGGCAAAGATAAAAGTGCATTATTATCTAAACTTGTTTAAAGTAGTTTGTCGTTGTGCTAAGGTACAAAGTTGAGTCCATTGCTCAAAAGAGTGTTCTAGATGTAGTCCTAGGGCATTTTAATGCTGAATAACATGGAATCCTAGTATTATAATCGAAGAGTGGCTTTAAAATTGAATATTAGAGTCAATAAGAATATATTTTATGGCAAAAAATGAGTCATCTATCATTCAATGATAAGGACTGAAAGCACAAGGTGCTTCCTACGATTGTGTTGAGTATTAGGCATGTATCTGGACGAACGATTGATTATGAAGGTTCTCCAAGCCCTCGATATGGCAAAGATAAAAGTGCATTAGTGTCTAAACTTTTTTAAAGGAGTTTGTCGTTGCGCAAAGGTACAAAGATAAGTCAAGTGCTCGAAAGAGTGTTCTAGATGTAGTCCTAGTCCATTTTTATGTTGAATAAGATGGAGTCCTAGTGATATAATCGAATATTGGCTTTAATACTGATTATTAGAGTCAATACGAATATATTTATAGCAAAAAAATGAGTCATCTATCAATCAATGATACGGACTGAAAAGTGTTTCCTACGATTGTGTTGAGTATTAGGCATGTATCCGGACGTACGATTGATTATGAAGGTTCTCCAAGCCCTCGATATGGCAAACATAAAAGTGCATTAGTGTCTAAACTTGTTTAAATGAGTTTGCCATTGCGCAAAGCTACAAAGATAAGTCCATGGCTCAAAAGAGTGTTCTAGATTTAATCCTAGTGCAGTTTTATGTTGAATAACATGGAATCCTAGACATATAATTGAACAGTGGCTTTAATATTGATTATTAAAGTCAATACGAATATATTTATAGTAAAAAATGAGTCATCTATCAGTCAATGATAAGGACGGAAAGCACAAGGTGTTTTCTACGATTGTGTTGAGTATTAGGCATGTATCAGGACGTACGATTGATTATGAAGGTTCTCCAATCCCTCGATATGGCAAAGATAAAAGTTCATTAGTGTCTAAACTTGTTTAAAGGAGTTTGTCGTTGCGCAAAGGTACAAAGCTGAATCCATGGCTCGAAAGACTGTTCTAGATGTTGTCCTAGTGCATTTTAATGTTGAATAACATGGAGTCCTAGTACTATAATCGAAGAGTGGCTTCAATATTGATTATTAGAGTCAATACGAATATATTTATGGCCTCAAAAGAGTCATCTATCTGTCAATGATAAGGACTGAAAACACAAGGTGTTTCCTACTATTGTGTTGATTATTAGGCATGTATCCACACATACGATTGATTATGAAGGTTCTCCAAGCCCTCGATATGGCAAAGACAAAAGTGCATTAGTGTCTAAACTTGTTTAAAGGAGTTATTCGTTGCACAAAGGTACAAAGCTGAGTCCATGACTCAAAAGAGTGTTCTAGATGTAGTCCTAGTGCATTTTTATGTTGAATAAGATGAAGTCCTAGTCGTATAATCGAAGAGTGGCTTTAATATTGATTATTAGAGTCAATACGTATATATTAATAGCAAAAAATGAGTCATCTATCATTCAATGACAAGGATTGAAAGCACAAGGTGTTTCCTACGATTGTTTGAGTACTAGGCATGTCTCCGGACGTACGATTGATTATGAAGGTTCTCCCAAGCCCTCAATATGGCAAAGATAAAAGTGCATTATTATCTAAACTTGTTTAAAGTAGTTTGTCGTTATGCTAAGGTACAAAGTTGAGTCCATTGCTCAAAAGAGTGTTCTACATGTAGTCCTAGTGCATTTTAATGCTGAATAACATGGAATCCTAGTATTATTATCGAAGAGTGGCTTTAAAATTGATTATTAGAGTCAATAAGAATATATTTATGGCAAAAAAATGAGTCATCTATCATTCAATGATAAGGACTGAAAGCACAAGGTGCTTCCTACGATTGTGTTGAGTATTAGGCATGTATCTGGACGTACGATTGATTATGAAGGTTCTCCAAGCCCTCGATATGGCAAAGAATAAAAGTGCATTAGTGTCTAAACTTTTTTTAAAGGAGTTTGTCGTTGCGCAAAGGTACAAAGATAAGTCAAGTGCTCGAAAGAGTGTTCTAGATGTAGTCCTAGTCCATTTTTATGTTGAATAAGATGGAGTCCTAAGTGATATAATCGAATATTGGCTTTAATACTGATTATTAGAGTCAATACGAATATATTTATAGCAAAAAATGAGTCATCTATCAATCAATGATACGGACTGAAAAGTGTTTCCTACGATTGTGTTGAGTAATAGGCATGTATCCGGACGTACGATTGATTATGAAGGTTCTCCAAGCCCTCGATATGGCAAAGATAAAAGTGCATTAGTGTCTAAACTTGTTTAAATAGTTTGCCATTGCGCATAGCTTCAAAGATACCATGGCTCAAAAGAGTGTTCTAGATTTAATCCTAGTGCAGTTTTATGTTGAATAACATGGAATCCTAGACATATAATCGAACAGTGGCTTTAATATTGATTATTAAAGTCAACCTTTGCGCAACGACAAACTCCTTTAAAAATGTTTTGACACTAATGCACTTTTATCTATGCCATATCGAGGGCTTGGAGAACCTTCATAATGAATTGTACGTCCGGATACATGCCTATTACTCAGTCCTTATCATTGACTTATAGATGACTCATTTTTTGATATAAATATATTCGTATTGACTCTAATAATCAATATTAATACAACTATTCGATTATATGACTAGGGCTTCATCTTATTCAACATAAAAATGGACTAGGACTACATCTCGAACACTCTTTTGAGTCATGGACTCAGCTTTGTACCTTTGCGCAACGAGTAACTCCTTTAAACAAGTTTAGACACTAATGCACTTTTATCTTTGCCATATCGAGGAATTGGAGAACCTTCATAATCAATCGTACGTCCGCATACATGCCTAATACTCAACACAATCGAAGGAAACACCTTGTGCTTTAGTCCTTATCATTGACTGATAGATGACTCATTTTTTGCCATAAATATTTTCGTATTGACTCTAATAATCAATATTAAAGCCACTCTTCGATTATAGTACTAGGACTCCATGTTATTCAACATTAAAATGCACTAGGACTACATCTAGAGCAGTCTTTCAAGCCATGGATTCAGCTTTGTACCTTTGCGCAACGACAAACTCTTTTAAACCAGTTTAGAAACTAATGAACTTTTTATCTTTGCCATATCGAGGGATTGGAGAACCTTCATAATCAATCGTACGTACGTCCAGATACATGCCTAATACTCAAAACAATCGTAGAAAACACCTTGTGCTTTCAGTCCTTATCATTGACTGATAGATGACTCATTTTTTGCTATTAATATATTCGTATTGACTCTAATAATCTGTATTAAAGCCACTCTTCGATTATACGACTAGGACTTCATCTTATTCAACATAAAAATGCACTATGACTACATCTAGAACACTCTTTCGAGCCATGGACTCAACTTTGTACCTTTGTGAAACGACAAACTCCTTTAAACAAGTTTAGACACTAATGCACTTTTATCGTTGCCATATCGAGGACTTGGACATCCTTCACAATCAATCGTACGTTCGGATACATGCCTAATACTCAACAGAATCGTAAGAAACACCTTGTACTTTCAGTCCTTATCATTCACTGATAGATGACTTATTTTTTGCTATAAATATATTCATAATGGCTCTAATAATCAATATTAAAGCCACTTTTCGGTTATACGACCAGGATTCCATCTTATTCAACATAAAAATGCACGAGGACTGCATCAAGAACACTCTTTCGAGCCATGGACATAGCTTTGTACCTTTGCGCAACGACAACTCCCTTAAAAATGTTTTGACACTAATGCACTTTTATCTATGCCATATCGAGGGCCCTAACAGATGCTGATTTGACCTCTCCGGGCCCTAACAGACGCAGCCCGCCGCAAGGTTACAAATGATTAGAGCAGCCGCTTGGAACATGCGGGGTCTTAACCGCCAAGACCACCACCAACAAGCTGTTGCTTCGCTTGTCCATGAATTTCGACTCCATCTTATTGGTCTTCTAGAAACAAGGGTCTCCCACCCCAATATTAATCGAATAAAGGTACGCTTACTCCCCAATTGGAGTTGGTTTATTGACTATTCTGGGCCCGGTAACCGTTTATGGATTGCGTGGACAATTCTGAACTTGATATTGATGTTGTTGACGCTGGGCCCCAATTTGTGCATTGTCGCGTCACCATGCATTGCTCGCATGATTCCTGCTTTATTACCTTTGCTTACGGTGCAAATGATTCTATCGCTCGCCGCGATCTCTGGTCTAAACTGTATGAACTCTCTTTATCTACTGTTGCTTTTCCTTGGCTTGTCCTTGGCGACTTCAATGCAGTTATTGACTTGAGTGAAGTCTGTGGTGTTTCGGGGACATCCGAATGGGTATGGAGGAATTTGGCAACTGTATCTCCTGCTCCGGTTTACTTCACCTCCCCACCTCCGGTGCGCGCTTCACTTGGCATAATTGCAAGTGACGGGGCACGCAGCCTTTGGAAGCGCCTTGACCGAGCTCTGGCTAATGATGATTGGATCTCCAAATGGCCTGGATCATCTGTTTTATGTTGCACTCCCCGGACTTCAGATCATTCTCCTCTTGTTCTCCAGGGACATGCTCCTCCCCCCCCGTCCACCATGTTCCGATTTGACAACTACCTTATTGCTTGTCATGGTTTTCTTTCGGAAGTTGGTAAGACTTGGGCTGCTCCTATTCATGGGACTTCTTTGTACTCAGTCACGAGGAAACTTAAGCTCCTCAAACCTACTTTTCGTCGTATGAGGAAGGAAAAGGGTGACATATCAGCCAATGTCAAAATGGCTATGGAATTCCTATCTATTGTGCAGACTCACTTGATCCGACTTCGGCACCAACCTCTCCTCCTGCAGATTGAGCGCCTGTGCAAAATCCTTGTTGCTCGTGCTACCTTTCTCGAATTGGAAATGCTTAAAACAAAGATCAAAAATGCTTTGGCTTAAAGGGGGTGATGATTGCTCGAAATTATTCTTCCGGAAAGTGGCTGCACGACATTCAGCGCTTCGTGTCTTCCAAATTCACAATAATGACGGGACTCTTCTCACTTCTCCGAATGAGGTGCAGTCCGAATTCGTGAGATTTTATGAGCGCTTACTTGGGGGCCACTTGGTTCCTTTCCTTCGCTATTCTATCCCTGATGAGCTAACCTCTGGAATGACCCGGCCGGTTACACACGGAGACATCAAATCGGCTCTCTTTGACATTCCGGATGATAAATCTCCTGGTCCTGATGGCTTCTCATCTGCCTTCTTCAAAGCTGCTTGGCCCATTATTGGTGATGAATTTGTTGCTGCTGTTCGGAATTCTTCTTCTCCGGTAGAATTCTTAAGCAAATCAATGCCACCATCATTACACTTGTCCCAAAAGTTCAACTCCCGGGGTTTGTGAACGACTTTCGCCCAATCTCTTGCTGTAATATCCTCTACAAGGTCATCTCTAAGATCATTGTTCAGCGCATCAAGCCAGTCCTTGAACACATTATCAGCCCGTCACAAAATGCCTTTGTTCCTGGAAGAAGAATTTCAGACAACATCCTTCTTGCCCAAGAACTATTCAGCGGGTACAACTGGAAAAATGGTCCCCCCAGAGCCGCAATTAAAGTTGACCTTCGGAAAGCTTTTGACTCTCTCGAGTGGGACTTTATTATTGCTGTACTTCAACTATTCCAATTCCCAGATATCCTCATTACATGGATTGAGGAATGCATTACCACCACTTCATTCTCCATTTGCTTTAACGGTGAGCCCCACGGATTTTTTCAAGGTAGTAGGGGACTTCGACAGGGAGATCCACTCTCCCCCTACCTCTTCGTCTTATGCATGGAAGTCTTTCATCTCCAGCTCCAAAAATCCATTGCTGAAAAACCCTTTGCATTCCACCCGCAATGCAAGGAACTTGGCCTCCTCTGTCTCTCCTTTGCTGATGACCTTATCCTCTTTTGCCGTGCGGAAGCCCCCTCGATCCAGGTTTTCAGCGATGCCCTGGAATGGTTATCTATTGCCTCAGGCCTTCAGGTGAACCGTGACAAAAGTCAACTTATCCTCTCCAAGTCAGCTGAACCCCTGCGCCCAGATCTCCATCATATTCTTGGTTTTCAAGCTGGAGTTCTCCCTCTCAAATACCTTGGTCTTCCCCTCCTGCACTCCCGTCTCACTTTACATAACTGTCAACCTTTGCTCCAAAAGATTGACAAGCGTATCGCGGGCTGGGCGGGTATTCCCCTCTCTTTTGCAGGAAGAGTCCAACTCATTAAATCGGTCCTCTCTTCTCTTCACACCTATTGGAGCTCGGCGTTCTTCCTTCCAAAAGAAGTCATTAAAAATTATCGAGAAGAAATTCCGTAAATTCTTATGGCAAGGGCATTCTGATAGAGGTTATGCAAAAGTTGCTTGGGATCAAGTGTGTCGGCCAAAAGATGAGGGAGGTCTTGGAATTCGACCTATTGCACCCTTAAACCAATCCCTTATGATCCGGCATTTATGGGATGTCCTTCAGCGCTCCCCCCACTCAATTTGGGCTCAATGGATTTGGCAATATCGACTTAGGAAAGCAACTATTTGGACCATCTCCCCGACTATTGGGTCTTGGAGTTGGCCTAAAATGATTCGACTTCGTCATTTCCTACTGAATGGGGTTCGTTTCCAGATTGGGTTGGACCCTCAATTCCAACTTTGGCAGGACCCTTGGCACCCCCTGGGTGTTCTCATTCACCGGTTCCCCCGGGGTCCCGCCATCACCGACATCCCACTCGATGCATCTTTGGGGTCTCTCATCCGATCGGGGCAATGGAACTGGTCTATCACAAATTTTGAGCTTTTTGATGTCTTGGCTGCCCTCCCTCAGATCTCCCCTGGACCATCTCGGATTCTTTGGAGCTCCCTTAATGGTACACTCTCTAACTCGGACGCTCTAAGCATCTTCCAACCCCCCGGACCGAAGGTGGAGTGGTCTTCCTTATTCCATGGCCCTTTCCGCATTCACCGAAATCTTTTTATTTTGTGGCTTGCTATTAGAGAGCGTCTCTCTACCATGGATAAGCCTTGGTGCCCACCGGATTCTTGGGAGTGCGTCCTCTGTAACTCTGGAATGGCTGAGAGCCATGCTCACCTCTTCTTCGAATGCACTTTCTCCCGGAGATGCCTTTCCCTCCTTAGATAGCATACCAAAATCCAATGGCCTCATCCTTCGTGGAGTTTAGGCATCAGATGGGCCTCCATTCGATGGCGCGGGAAACATCTCATTAACGCAGCATACCGTGCCACCCTTGCCTCGCTTGTTTATCACATTTGGCGTGAGCGTAATACTCGTAGATTCCAAAACTCCTCCCTTTCAGTCAATGCTTTGGTGGATCTTGTTCTTGAGCAGGTACGCACACGCATCTGTGGAGATGACTTGAAGCCCACGCTTCAAACTTTTGCCCTCTTCCGCCTTTGGCGTATCCCATGGAGCCACCCTGTTGAATAATGTTGGTTCTTGTTGATTGTTGATTGTTGTAGACTGTTGATTGCTGCTTTTTGGGGCTGACTTGCTGTTATTTCCCCTTGTTGTTTTTGGGCCGGCTTGCTGCCGTGATTGTTCTGTTCTTTTGTTTCATTTGCCAGTGATTCCGATTTGGAATGGCTTGTTGCTTGTGGTTCCTCTTTTACCCTTGTTGGGATTGGCTTGTAGTTGTTGCTTTGTGCCCAGGATCGTTGAACCTCTGTTGCCTTCCTGGAAGCACTCTCCGGACAGGGCGGTTTTGCCTTTGTCATTGTTGTAATCACACCTTTTATTTATGAAATTTACATTTACCTAAAAAAAAAAAAATAATACTCAACACAATCTTAGGAAACATCTTATGCTTTCAGTCCTTATCATTGACTTATAGATGACTCATTTTTTGCTATAAATATATTCGTATTGACTCTAATAATCAATATTAATACAACTATTCGATTATATCACTAGGACTCAATCTTATTCAACATAAAAATGGACTAGGACTACATCTAGAACACTCTTTCGAGCCATGGACTCATCTTCGTACCTTTTGCGCAATGGCAAACTCCTTTAAACATGTTTAGACACTAATGCACTTTTATCTTTGCCATATTGAAGGCCTGGAGAACCTTCATGATCAATCGTACATCTGGATACATGCCTAATACTCAAACAATCGTAGGAAACACCTTGTGCTTTCAGTCCTTATCATTAAATGATAGATGACTCATTTTTTGCTATTAATATATTCGTATTGACTCTAATAATCAGTATTAAAGCCACTCTTCGATTATACGACTAGGACTTCATCTTATTCAACATAAAAATGCACTATGACTACATCCAGAACACTCTTTCGAGCCATGGACTCAACTTTGTACCTTTGTGAAACGACAAACTCCTTTAAACAAGTTTAGACACTAATGCACTTTTATCGTTGCCATATCGAGGACTTGGAGAACCTTCACAATCAATCGGACGTTCAGATACATGCCTAATACTCAAAAGAATCGTAGGAAACACCTTGTACTTTCAGTCCTTATCATTCACTGATAGATAACTCATTTTTTGCTATAAATATATTCGTAATGGCTCTAATAATCAATATTAAAGCCACTTTTCGGTTATACGACTAGGATTCCATCTTATTCAACATAAAAATGCACTAGGACTGCATCAAGAACACTCTTTCGAGCCATGGACATAGCTTTGTACCTTTGCGCAACAACAAACTCCTTAAAAAATGTTTTGACACTAATGCACTTTTATCTTTGCCATATCGAGGGCTTGGAGAACCTTCATAATCAATTGTACGTCCGGATACATGCCTAATACTCAACACAGTCGTAGGAAACACCTTGTGCTTTCAGTCCTTATGATTGACTGATAGTTGACTTATTTTTTGCTATAAATATATTTGTATTTACTCTAATAATCAATATTAAAGCCACTCTTCGATTATATGACTAGGGCTTCACCTTATTCAACATAAAAATGGACTAGGACTACATCTAGAACACTCTTTTGAGTCATGGACTCAGCTTTGTACCTTTGCGCAATGAATAACTCCTTTAAACAAGTTTAGACACTAATTCACTTTTATCTTTGCCATATCGAGGTCTTGGAGAACCTTCATAATCAATCGTACATCCGGATACATGCCTAATACTCAACACAATCGAAGGAAACACCTTGTGCTTTAGTCCTTATCATTGACTGATAGATGACTCATTTTTTGCCATAAATATTTTCGTATTGACTCTAATAATCAATATTAAAGCCACTCTTTGATTATAGTACTAGGACTCCATGTTATTCAACATTAAAATGCACTAGAACTACATATAGAACAGTCTTTCAAGCCATGGATTCAGCTTTGTACCTTTGCGCAACGACAAACTCTTTTAAACCAGTTTAGAAACTAATGAACTTTTTATCATTACCATATCGAGGGATTGGAGAACCTTCATAATCAATCGTACGTCCAGATACATGCCTAATACTCAACACAATCGTAGAAAACACCTTGTGCTTTCAGTCCTTATCATTGACTGATAGATGACTCATTTTTTGCTATTAATATATTCGTATTGACTCTAATAATCAAGTATTAAAGCCACTCTTCCATTATACGACTAGCACTTCATCTTATTCAACATAAAAATGCACTATGACTACATCTAGAACACTCTTTCGAGCCATGGACTCAACTTTGTACCTTTGTGAAACGACAAACTCCTTTAAACAAGTTTAGACACTAATGCACTTTTATCGTTGCCATATCGAGGACTTGGAGAACCTTCACAATCAATCGTACGTTCGGATACATGCCTAATACTCAACAGAATCGTAGGAAACACCTTGTACTTTCAGTCCTTATCATTCACTGATAGATGACTCATTTTTTGCTATAAATATATTCGTAATGGCTCTAATAATCAATATTAAAGCCACTTTTCGGTTATACGACTAGGATTCCATCTTATTCAACATAAAAATGCACGAGGACTGCATCAAGAACACTCTTTCGAGCCATGGACATAGCTTTGTACCTTTGCGCAACGACAACTCCCTTAAAAATGTTTTGACACTAATGCACTTTTATCTATGCCATATCGAGGGCTTGGAGAACCTTCATAATGAATTGTACGTCCGGATACATGCCTAATACTCAACACAATCTTAGGAAACATCTTATGCTTTCAGTCCTTATCATTGACTTATAGATGACTCATTTTTTGCTATAAATATATTCGTATTGACTCTAATAATCAATATTAATATAACTATTCGATTATATCACTAGGCCTCAATCTTATTCAACATAAAAATGGACTAGGACTACATCTAGAACACTCGTTCGAGCCATGGACTCATCTTCGTACCTTTTGCGCAATGGCAAACTCCTTTAAACATGTTTAGACACTAATGCACTTTTATCTTTACCATATTGAAGGCCTGGAGAACCTTCATGATCAATCGTACATTCGGATACATGCCTAATACTCAAACAATCGTAGGAAACACCTTGTGCTTTCAGTCCTTATCATTGAATGATAGATGACTCATTTTTTGCTATTAATATAGTCGTATTGACTCTAATAATCAGTATTAAAGCCACTCTTCCATTATACGACTAGGACTTCATCTTATTCAACATAAAAATGCACTATGACTACATCTAGAACACTCTTTCGAGCCATGGACTCAACTTTGTACCTTTGTGAAACGACAAACTCCTTTAAACAAGTTTAGACACTAATGCACTTTTATCATTGCCATATCGAGGACTTGGAGATCCTTCACAATCAATCGTACGTTCGGATACATGCCTAATACTCAACAGAATCGTAGGAAACACCTTGTACTTTCAGTCCTTATCATTCACTGATAGATGACTCATTTTTTGCTATAAATATATTCGTAATGGCTCTAATAATCAATATTAAAGCCACTTTTCGGTTATACGACTAGGATTCCATCTTATTCAACATAAAAAATGCACGAGGACTGCATCAAGAACACTCTTTCGAGCCATGGACATAGCTTTGTACCTTTGCGCAGCAACAACTCCCTTAAAAATGTTTTGACACTAATGCACTTTTATCTATGCCATATCGAGGGCTTGGAGAACCTTCATAATGAATTGTACGTCCGGATACATGCCTAATACTCAACACAATCTTAGGAAACATCTTATGCTTTCAGTCCTTATCATTGACTTATAGATGACTCATTTTTTGCTATAAATATATTCGTATTGACTCTAATGATCAATATTAATATAACTATTCGATTATATCACTAGGCCTCCATCTTATTCAACATAAAAATGGACTAGGACTACATCTAGAACACTCGTTCGAGCCATGGACTCATCTTCGTACCTTTTGCGCAATGGCAAACTCCTTTAAACATGTTTAGACACTAATGCACTTTTATCTTTGCCATATTGAAGGCCTGGAGAACCTTCATGATCAATCGTACATTCGGATACATGCCTAATACTCAAACAATCGTAGGAAACACCTTGTGCTTTCAGTCCTTATCATTGAATGATAGATGACTCATTTTTTGCTATTAATATATTCGTATTGACTCTATTAATCAGTATTAAAGCCACTCTTCGATTATACGACTAGGACTTCATCTTATTCAACATAAAAATGCACTATGACTACATCTAGAACACTATTTCGAGCCATGGACTCAACTTTGTACCTTTGTGCAAAGACAAACTCCTTTAAACAAGTTTAGACACTAATGCACTTTTATCGTTGCCATATGGTATCGACCATGGGTGGCCCGATCTTCACGACGTAGGCTTGAAATGGATAAAGAGGTCCGTGACCTGAGGAATGCAAATAGCCAACCAACGTTATTGGAACGTGACCTGCTACTTAGAACATTCAACCAACCACGAGCACGAGTAAACCAATCCACACAACGACACACTTGGGTCGAGCACGAATTGGGGGCTTTGTGAATTTGAATCACCAACCTAATATGCTAGATTGACAAAGCAAGGTTTCACTAAAGCTGAAAATAGGATATAAACTCTTCAAAATATGAGAACTCTCTCTCAATATTTCTTAAACTTGGATAAATCTTGGTTGTTCTCGTTTGTATGCTGATACATGCCTTTTATAGGCCTAAAACACTTCCAAATTGACCACACATAACCCCAAGTGACTCCTTGGTGGATGTACATTCAATAATTAGTCAAAATATGACTAAAACTATGCATTCTTGGTCAAAAACGAGTAAAAAACTATGGTCTTCCATGTGAATCCGAAAATTGGTGCATTGTATGTGATAAATGCACTTTGAATGTGATTAAGAAGTCTTCCTTGACCACTTGGCTGCACTTGGACGAATTTGGGCTCTTATTATGGGCTTCCTTGGGCTTGAATTATTGAAATTAAGCACTCATGTTGGGCCTCCAATTGTGACTTGATCCCATTAGCAAATATTAAGTTGGATTGGGCTTGAATTGCTTCTTGCATTCTCTTCAACCTTCCTCTTGTCATTGGCCCACTTCCAATTGTTAAGTCTTGGTGCAATTGATCGTGAACGCCTTTAGCTCGTTGGATGCCCTCAGTGTTCTCATCATCCTCCCCCTCTTGAAAAGGAGTCGTCCTCGACTCTTCATTATCTGTATCATAAAAAAGGAGAAAGATCAGAAACATTAAAAGTAGCACTCACTCCATACTCACCGGGCAATTCAAGCTTGTAAGCATTGTCATTGATCCTTTCAAGGACTCGAAATGGTCCATCCCCTCTTGGCATGAGCTTGGACTTCCGTTTGTCTGGAAAACATCTCTTTTCTAAGATGCAACCAGACTAAGTCCCCTGCTTCAAAGATAACTCATTTTCTTCCCTTGTTTGCACGGTTCACGTACTGTTGAGTCATCCTCTCAATATTACTTTTTGCCTTCTCATGGATTTGCTTAACAAATTCAGCACGTTTCTTTCCATCCATGTTTATTCTCTCCTGCAAAGGCAAAGGAGTTAAATCAATAGGTGCAAGAAGATTAAAACCATAAACAATTTGAAACGGCGAAAACTTAGTAGTAGAATGGACAGCCCTATTGTAAGCAAACTCGACATGCGGTAGACACTCTTCCCAACTCCTCAAGTTCTTCTTCACAATTATTCGCAACAAAGTTGAAAGTGTCCTATTGACCACCTCGGTTTGCCCGTCAGTTTGAGGATGACAAGTAGTAGAGAAAAGTAACTTAGTTCCAAGCTTGCCCCACAAAGTTTTCCAAAAGTAGCTAAGGAACTTGGCATCTCGATCAGACACTATAGTCCTTGGCATACCATGGAGCCTCACAACTTCCTGAAAGAAAAGATTAGCAATATTAGAGGCATCATCAACTTTATGGCATGCAATGAAGTGTGCCATTTTGGAAAATCTGTCAACAACAAAAAATAGAATCTCTTCCCCTCTTAGACCTAGGCAATCCCAAAACAAAGTCCATTGAAATATCTTCCCAAGGTACACTGGGAATAGGGAGGGGCATGTACAATCCATGAGGATTAAGCTTTGATTTTGCCTTATGACAAACTATGCATTTCCCCACAAATTTCTCAACATCTCTACGCATCTTGGGCCAATAAAAGTGTTCACTCAAGACTCCCAAAGTCTTAGAAATACCAAAGTGACCCATCAAACCCCAGAATGTGCTTCCTTTAACAATAACAAACGAGTTGAACAATTAGGAACACAAAGCTGGTTGGCTCGAAATAAAAACCCATCATGCAAATAGAATTTGTCCCATCCGTTGCTTGGGGCTGCAATTTCCAAATGCTTCACCAAAATCAACATCATTAGTATACAGATCTTTGATGAACTCAAAGCCAAGAATTTTAGCATCTAACATTGAAAGTAAAACATACCCTTCTTGAAAGTGCATCAGCAACAATGTTCTCCTTACCTTTCTTGTGTTTGATCACATATGGAAACGACTCAATAAACTCTATCCACTTTAGCATGTCGTCGGCTAAGCTTGCTTTGACTTTTAATATACTTGAGTGCTTCATGATCAGAATGTATCACAAACTCTTTTGGCCACAAATAATGTTGCCAAGTTTCTAATACTCTAACCAATGCATAAAGCTCCTTGTCATATGTGGGGTAGTTAAGTGTCGGCCCACTTAGCTTCTCGCTGAAATATGCAATCGGTCTACCTCTTGCAAAAGAACTCCTCCTATGCCAATCCCACTTGCATCACACTCAATTTCAAAAGTCTTACCAAAGTCGGGAAGGGCTAGCAAAGGTGCATGAGTAAGCTTCTCTTTTATGGTTTGAAAGGCTTTCTCTTGTGCTTTTCCCCACTTGAATGGAACATTCTTCTTTGTTAACTCGTTCAATGGGGCTGCCATGGTGCTAAAGTCCTTCACAAATTGCGCTATAAAAGCTTGCAAGTCCATGAAAGCTCCTCACTTCTCCAATAGTGGTGGTGGGGTTGGCCAATCTTGGATAGCTTTGACCTTTTCTTCATCAACTGTGATTCCTTCAATACTCACAACAAAACCAAGAAAAAACAACTTTGTTAGTGCAAAAGTCACACTTTTTCAGATTTCCAAATAACTTTTCTTTTCTTAGAACCTCGAGGACTTGATTTAGATGTGCTACATGTTCTTCCAAAGTCCTACTATAAACAAGAATGTCATCAAAGTAAACTACCACAAATTTGCCTAGAAATGCACGCAAAACATGAATTCATCAATCTCATAAAGGTGCTAGGTGCATTACTAAGTCCAAAAGGCATAACTAACCACTCATAAAGCCCATGTTTTGTTTTGAAAGCGGTTTTCCACTCATCTCCTTCTTTCATCCTAATTTGATGATAACCACTTTTTAAATCAATTTTAGAAAAGATAGTTGAACCATTTAAACTCGTCAAGCATATCATCTATCCTAGGAATAGGGTGACGATATCTTATCGTTATGTTGTTAATGGCTCGACAATCAACACACATCCGCCATGTGCCATCCTTCTTAGGCACGAGCAACACCGGAACTGCACAAGGACTAAGGCTCTCCCTTACATAACCTTTGGCCATCAGCTCTTGGATTTGCCTTTGAATCTCCTTAGTCTCCTCGGGATTGGTACGGTATGCTGGACGATTTGGTAAGGATGCTCCAGGCATGAAAGTCAATTTGATGCTCGATCCCACGAATTGGTGGTAAACCTGGTGGCATCTCATCCGGAAAGACATCTTCATAGTCCTGCAAAAGAGATGTAACAACACTAGGCAAGAGAAGATGTTAGGTCGTTAGAGTTCAACATAGCCTCTTTGTACACAAGTACAATGAGGTTTTGTTGATAAAACAAAGCTTCCTTGATCTCACTCTTCTTAGCAACTAGTAAACTCTTTTTCTCTTCATCTTTTTCCCTCTCCTTTTTCTTTCCTCTTTTGCTTTTCTTTTCTCCATCTTTTGAATCCCTCATTTTTTATCATTCTCATTTTTACTCTCTTCTTTTTGTTTCTCTTTCTTTTTCTCACACTCTCTTTTGTTTTCTCTCAAAATCTGATCTTGCAAAATCTGCTTTGGTGTCATCGGATTGAGAGTTATGGATGCCCCTCGTAGCACAAAAGAGTGACGATTTTGGAATCCATCATGTGTTACATGCCTATCAAACTGCCATGGCCTCCCCTAGCAATATGTGGCATGCTTTCATTGGCCCAATATACAAATAACCTCATCTTTGTATCTTCCAATTGAAAACAATACCTTTACTTGCTTGGTCACCTTCAACTCGCCACACTCATTCAACCATTGAAGCTTGTATGGGCGGTGATGCTTGATAGTAGGTAGACTTAATTTTTGAACCAAGTCAGTACTTGCCACATTGCAACAACTACACCATTCAATAATCATGCTACATACCTTTCCTTGAACTTGGCAGCATGTATGGAACAAGTTTTTCTCTTTGGCAATTGCCTTCCTCCATCATATGGGCACTAAGAGATCTTCTAGTAACAAGCAACTCTCCTTCTTTGGCATACTCTCCATCACCATCTTCTTGTGATGATTCCTCTTTCTCAGTGCTTTCTTCTTCGGTTTCCAACTCTCCATGGTTGTTGAAGATCATTGTACGTCGTTAGGACACTCACTTGCTATGTGCCCTCTCCCTTGGCACTTGAAACACTTTATATCACGGTTTCTTGAAGAATTAGGCTCGGGTTGTACCTTTTTTGGCAGCAACTTTGTCACCATGTTTGGATCGGCCTCCTTGAATTTCGATGTGGAAGGGGTGTCTTTCTTGGGGTTGTTCTTCCATGGACTGAATGTAGATGAGTTAGAACTCCTCCGCATAAGTCCTCTCCGCTTGAGTTGTTGTTCAACCTTGATGGATTGGTGTACCATCTCTTCAAGTTCTACATAGTGGTGCATCTCCACAACATCAGCGATGTCACGATTGAGCCCATGTAAGAAACGAGCCATAGTTGCTTCATTGTCCTCTATGATGTCAGTTCGGATCATGGCAATCTCCATCTCTTTGTAGTACTCATCAACACTTTTAGAACCTTGAGTAAGGCGTTGGAGCTAGTTGTGAAGCTGACGACGATAATAGGATGGAACAAACCTCCTCCTCATGATTGCTCTCATCTCTTCCCATGTTGTGATAAGACGTTCACCATTCCTAACCCGTTCCTTTTGCATCTGATCCCACCAAACAAGAGCATAATCGGTAAACTCAAGGGCTGCGAGTTTGACCTTTTTACTCTCCGAGTAGTTGTGGCATGAAAAAGATTTTTCTAAACACGCATCTCCCATTCCAAATATGCTTCGGGATCACTCTTTCCTTTAAATGAAGGAATTGTGACCTTAACTCCTCCTAGGCCACCATCTTATCTCTAGGCCGTCTCGATCTATCTCTTGGTCTATTCACTCTCCTTGGCCGGATGTCCTCATATATATCTTCACCACTTGGATCCTCCAAATACTCATGAACATGATGTTGAGGCCGTGGATTGGGAGTTTGTCTTTGATTTGTAGCTCTTGGACCGGCAACTTGATCCTCTACTTGATCCAATCTTTCATGAAGTCCTTCCAACTTACAGTTAAGCAACTTCTCAAGGTGGCTCACCAAGGCTTGCATATGGAATGCATCGACTCCTCCTCGTAGTGTTTCTCCGAGTTGTTGTCATCACTTCCTTCAACTACTCCTTTATCTCGATTTTCTGCCATTTAATAAAATTATAGGAACCTCACCAAATCCTTGCCACACTCTTTTTTTCTCTCTTTTATTTTTCCACTCGTGTTTCACTCTTTTATTTTTCCACTCGTGTTTCACTCCTCACTTAATAAGCTCACAACTCTTGACTCTCAATGATAGTCTCGCTACACTCAACACTCTCTAATCTAAAACTTATGAAACTCGATGCTTTTATCTAGCAACTCAAAAACAAATGCCAATTATTTTCTCAACCAAGTATGTGTAGATGGACGATTCAAACTTACCCGTAGCAAGAGAATGGTCTAAAGAAGTACAACTTGGGAAATCAAGATCGGTTGGCTTACAAGGATAGTAACAAAGTATAGCTAGGAAAAATAACACAATCTGATTTTTTCTTTCTTTTGTTTTTTTTTCCTTTCAAGTGGCCCTTTTTTTTTTCACTTTTGTACTTTTATTTTGCCTTCTTTTTTTTTTGAACGAATTTTTCTTCTTTTTTTTTTTGCTTCTCGTTTGTTTTTTCTTTTTTTTTTAGCTTTTCTCTTCTTTTTTTTTTTTGTTTTCTTTTTTAGAGATAAAAACTAAAGATAACAATGGGTTATGGAAGCTTGGTGGTGTAAGATAAAAGATCGAGGGAACTTGGGAACCTACCGTGTCAACCGAAGGCCTGATACCACATGATATGGTATTGACCATGGGTGGCCCGATCTTCACGACGTAGGCTTGCAATGGATAAAAAGGTCCGTGACCTGAGGAAATGCAAATAGCCAACCAACGTTATTGAACGTGACCTACTACTTAGAACATTCAACCAACCACGAGCACGAGTAAACCAATCCACACAACGACACACTTGGGTCGAGCACGAATTGGGGGCTTTATGAATTTGAATCACCAACCTAATATGCTGGATTGACAAAGCAAGGTTTCACTAAAGCTGAAAATAGGATATAAACTCTTCCAAAATATGAGAACTCTCTCAATATTTCTTAAACTTGGATATCTTCTTGGTTGTTCCGTTTGCATGCTGATACATGCCTTTTATAGGCCTAAAACACTTCCAAATTGACCACACATATCCCCAAGTGACTCCTTGGTGGATGTACATTCAATAATTAGTCAAAATATGACTAAAAACTATGCATTCTTGGTCAAAAAACGAGTAAAAGTTATGGTCTTCCATGTGAATCCGAAAATTGGTGCATTGTATGTGATAAATGCACTTTGAATGTGATTAAGAAGTCTTCTTTGACCACTTGGCTGCATTTGGACGAATTGGGCTCTTAATATGGGTTTCCTTGGGCTTGAATTATTGAAATTAAGCACTCATGTTGGGCCTCCAATTGTGACTTGATCCCATTAGCAAATATTAAGTTGGATTGGGCTTGAATTGTTTCTTGCATTCTCTTCAACCATCCTCATGTCATTGGCCCACTTTCAATTGTTAAGTCTTGGTGCAATTGATCTTGAACTTCTTTAGCTCGTTGGATGCCCTCGGTGTTCTCATCACTCTTCGCCGCCGTTCAGATCCCCATCGTCTTCATCGCCCACTGTGTTCCCCAAAGGTGCGGTCAAGGGGGGAGACGAAGAAGATGAGCGTGATTTGTGAGAGGGGAGTGTGTGTACTGCGTGAGAGAGGTTGGAGAGTTTTTTTCTTAGCCATTTTCACTATTAGATACTTATTCCCTTTTATCACTGCCATATCGAGGGCTTTGTCAACTTTCGTAATCAATCGTACGTTCAGATACATGTCTAATACCCAACACAATCGTAGGAAACATCTTGTGTTTTCAGTCCTCATCATTGACTGATAGACGACTCATTCCTGGTTTAAATATATTCACATTGACTCTAATAATCAATATTAAAGCCACTTTTCGATTATAGGACTAGGACTCCATCTTATTCAACATAAAAATGCACTAGGACTACATCTAGAACACTCGTTCGAGCCATGGACTCAACTTTGTATCTTTACGTAACGACAAACTCCTTTAAACAAGTTTAGAGAACCTTCATAATCAATCGTAGGTCCGGATACATGCCTAATACTCGAGACAATCGTAGGAAACACCTTGTGTTTTTAGTCCCTATCGTTAACTGATAGATGACTCATTTTTTGTTGTAAATATATTCGTATTGACTCTAATAATCAATATTAAAGCCACTCTTCAATTATACGACTAGGACTCCATCTTATGCAACATAAAATGCACTAGGACTACATTTAGAACACTCTTTCGAGCTATGGACTTAGCTTTGTACCTTTTCAAACGACAAACTGCTTTAAACAAGTTTAGATACTAATGCCCTTTTTTCTTTGCCATATTGAGGGCTTGGAGAACCTTCATAATCAATCATACGTCCGGATACATGCCTAATACTCACATTATCGTAGAAAACACCTTGTGTTTTCAGTCCTTATCATTGACTGATGGATGACTCATTCAGGCTATAAATATATTTGTATTGGCTCTGATAATCCCTATTTACGCCACTCTCTTTATTATAGGACTTGGACTCCATCTTTTTCAGCATAAGAATGCACTAGGACTACATCTAGAACACTCTTTCGAGCCATGGACTAAGCTTTGTACCTTTGTGCAACAACAAACTCCTTTAAACAAGTTTAGACACTAAGTCACTTTTATCTTTGACATATCGAGTGCTTGGAGAACCTTCTTAATCAATTGTGCGTACGGATACATGCTTCATACTCAACCCAATCATAGGAAACACTTTGTGCTTTTCGTCCTTATCATTGACTGATAGATGACTCATTTTTTTCTATAAATATATCCGTATTGACTCTAATAATCAATATGAAAAACACGCTTCGATTATACTAGGACTCCATCTTATTTAACAAAAAAATGCACTAGTACTACATTTAAAACACTCGTTTGAGCCATGTACTCAGCTTTGTACCTTTGCACAACGACAAACTCCTTTAAACAATGTTTAGATACTATTCCACTTTTATCTTTGTCATATCGAGGGCTTGGAGAACCTTTCATAATCAATCGTAGGTCCAGATACATGCCTAATACTCAACACAATCGTAGGAAATAGCTTGTGTTTTCAGTCCTTATCGTTAACTGATAGATGACTCATTTTTTGTTGTAAATATATTGGTATTGACTCAAATAATCAATATTAAAGCCACTCTTCGATTATACGACTAGGACTCCATCTTATGCAACATAAAAATGCACTAGGACTACATTTAGAACACTCTTTCGAGCCATGGACTTAGCTTGTACCTTTTCGAACGACAAACTCCTTTAAACAAGTTTAGACTCTAATGCACTTTTATCTTTGCTATATCGAGGACTTGGAGAACCTTCATAATCAATCATACGTCCGGATACATGCCTAATACTTACAATCGTAGAAAACACCATGTGTTTTCAGTCCTTATCGTTGACTGATGGATGACTCATTTTTTGGCTATAAATTTATTCGTATTGGCTCTAATAATCCTTATTAAAGCCACTCTTCTATTATAGGACTTAGGACTCCATCTTTTTCAACATAAAAATGCACTAGGACTACATCTAGAACACTCTTTCGAGCCATTGGACTAAGCTTTGTACCTTTTCGAACGACAAACTCCTTTAAACAAGTTTAGACACTAATGCACTTTTATCTTGCCATATCGAGGGCTTGGAGAACCTTCATAATCAATCATACGTCCGAATACATGCCTAATACTCACATTATCGTAGAAAACACCTTGTGTTTTCAGTCGTTATCATTGACTGATGGATGACTCATTCTGGCTATAAATTATATTCGTATTGGCTCTAATAATCCATATTCAAGCCACTCTTCTATTATAGGACATGGACTCCGTCTTTTTCAACATAAAAATGCACTAGGACTACATCTAGAACACTCTTTTGAGCCATGGATTTGTACCTTTGCGCAACAACAAACTCCTTTAAACAAGTTTAGACACTAATGCACTTTTATCTTTGACATATCGAGTGCTAGGAGAACCTTCATAATCAATTGTACGTACGGATGCATGCCTAATACTCAACCCAATCGTAGGAAAACACCTAGTGCTTTTCGTCCTTATCATTGACTGATAGATGACTCATTTTTTGCAATAAATATATCCGTATTGACTCTAATAATCAATTTGAAAGACACGCTTCGATTATATGACTAGGACTCCATCTTATTTAACATAAAAATGCACTAGTACTACATCTAAAACACTCGTTTGAGCCATGTACTCAGCTTTGTACCTTTGCACAACAACAAACTCCTTTAAACAAAAGTAGATACTTATTCCCTTTTATCTTTGCCATATCGAGGGCTTGGTCAACTTTCGTAATCAATCGTACGTTCAGATACATGCCTAATACCCAACATAATCGTAGGAAACACCTTGTGTTTTCAGTCCTCATCGTTGACTGATACACGACTAATTTCTGCTTTAAATATTTTCACATTGACTCTAATAATCAATATTAAAGCCACTTTTTGATTATACGACTAGGACTCAACTTTGTACCTTTACGCAACAACAAACTCCTTTAAACAAGTTTAGACACCAATGCACTTTTATCTTTGCCATATCGAGGGCTTGGAGAACCTTCATAATCAATCATAGGTCCGGATACATGCCTAATACTCGACACAAACGTAGGAAACAACTTGTTTGTTCAGTCCTTATCGTTAACTGATAGATGACTCATTTTTTGTTGTAAATATATTGCTATTGACTCAAATAATCAATATTAAAGCCACTCTTTGATTATACGACTAGGACTCCATCTTATGCAACATAAAAATGCACTAGGACTGCATTTAGAACACTCTTTCGAGCTATGGACTTAGCTTGGTACCTTTTCGAATGACAAACTCCTTTAAACAAGTTTAGACACTAATGCACTTTTATCTTTGCCATATCGAGGGCTTGCAGAACCTTCATAATCAATCATACGTCCGGATACATGCCTAATACTCACATTATCGTAGAAAACACCTTGTGTTTTCAGTCCTTATCATTGACTGATGGATGACTCATTCTGGCTATAAATATATTCGTATTGACTCTAATAATCCATATTAAAGACACTCTTCTATTATACGACTAGGACTCCATCTTTTTCAACATAAAAATGCACTAGGACTACATCTAGAACATTCTTTCGAACCATGGACTAAGTTTTGTACCTTTGCGCAACAACAAACTCCTTTAAACAAGTTTAGACACTAATGCACTTTTATCTTTGACATATCGAGTGCTTGGAGAACCTTCATAATCAATTGTACGTACGGATACATGCTTAATACTCAACCCAATCGTAGGAAACACCTTGTGCTTTTCGTCCTTATCATTGACTGATAGATGACTCATTTTTTGCTAGAAAAATATCCGTATTGACTCTAATAATCAATATGAAAGACACGCTTCGATTATAAGACTGGGACTCCATCTTATTTAACATAAAAATGCACTAGTATTACATCTAAAACACTCGTTTGAGCCATGTACTCAGCTTTGTACCTTTACACAACGACAAACTCCTTTAAACAAATGTAGATACTTATTCCATTTTATCTTTGCCATATTGAGGGCTTGGTCAACTTTCGTAATCAATCGTACGTTCAGATTCATGCCTAATACTCAACATAATCGTAGGAAACACCTTGTGTTTTCAGTCCTCATCGTTCACTGATACACGACTAATTTCTGCATTAAATATTTTCACATTGACTCTAATAATCAATATTAAAGCCACTTTTCGATTATACGACTAGGACTCCATCTTATTCAACATAAAAATGTACTAGGGCTACATCTAGAACACTCGTTCGAGCCATGGACTCAACTTTGTATCTTTAGGCAACGACAAACTTCTTTAAACAAGTTTAGACCCTAATGCACTTTTATCTTTGCCATATCGAGGGCTTGGAGAACCTTCATAATCAATCGTAGGTCTGGATACATGCCTAATACTCGAGACAATCGTAGGAAAAACGTTGTGTTTTCAGTCCTTATCATTAACTGATAGATGACTCATTTTTTGTTGTAAATATATTGGTATTGACTCAAATAATCAATATTAAAGCCACACTTCGATTATACGACTAGGACTCCATCTTATGCAACATAAAAATGCACTAGGACTACATTTAGAACACTCTTTCGAGCCATGGACTTAGCTTTGTACCTTTTCGAACGACAAACTCCTTTAAACAAGTTTAGACACTAATGCGCTTTTATCTTAGCCGTATCGAGGGCTTAGAGAACCTTCATAATCAATCATACGTCCGGATACATGCCTAATACTCACATTATCGTAGAAAACACCTTGTGTTTTCAGTCGTTATCATTGACTGATGGATGACTCATTCTGGCTATAAATATATTTGTATTGGCTTTAATAATCCATATTAAAGCCACTCTTCTATTATAGGACTTGGACTCCATCTTTTTCAACATAAAAATGCACTAGGACTACATCTAGAAGATTCTTTCGAGCCATGGACTAAGCTTTGTACCTTTGCGCAACAACAAACTCCTTTAAACAAGTTTAGACACTAATGCACTTTTATCTTTGACATATCGAGTGCTTGGAGAACTTTCATAATCAATTGTACGTACGGATACATGCTTAATACTCAACCTAATCGTAGGAAACACCTTGTGTTTTTCGTCCTTATCATTGACTGATAGATGACTCATTTTTTTCTATAAATATATCTGTATTGACTCTAATAATCATAATGAAAGAGATGCTTCGATTATATGACTAGGACTCCATCTTATTTAACATAAAATGAACTAGTACTACATCTAAAACACTCGTTTGAGCCATGTACTCAGCTTTGTACCTTTGCACAACAACAGACTCCTTTAAACAAATGTAGATACTTATTCCCTTTTTTCTTTGCCATGTCGAGGGCTTGGTCAACTTTCATAATCAATCGTATGTTCAGATACATGCCTAATACCCAACACAATCGTAGCAAACACCTTGTGTTTTCAATCCTCTTCATTATTTGATAGAGGACTCATTTCTGGCTTTAAATATAGCCATATTAACTCTGATAATCAATATTAAATCAACTTTTCGATTATATGACTATGACTCCATCTTATTCAACATAAAAATGCACGAGGACTACATCTAGAACACTCGTTCGAGCCATGGACTCAACTTTGTACCTTTACGCAACGGCAAACACCTTTAAACAAGTTTAGACACTAATGCACTTTTATCCTTGCCATATCGAGGGCTTGGAGAACCTTCATAATCAATCCTAGGTCCGGATACATGCCTAATACTCGAAACAATCGTAGGAAACACCTTGTGTTTTAAGTCCTTATCGTTAACTGATAGATGACTCATTTTTTGTTATAAATATATTCGTATTGACTTTAATAATCAATGTTAAAGCCACTCTTCAATTATACGACTAGGACTCCATCTTATGCAACATAAAAATGCACTAGGACTACATTTAGAATACTCTTTCGAGCCATGGACTTAGCTTTGTACCTTTTCGAACATATAACTGGACACTAATGCACTTTTATCTTTGCCATATCGAGGGCTTGGAGAACCTTCATAATCAATTGTAGCTCCGGAATACTTGACACAATTGTAGGAAACTCCTTGTGTTTTCAGTCCTTATCGTTAACTGATAGATGACTCATTTTTTGTTGTAAATATATTCGTATTGACTCTAATAATCAATATTAAAGCCACTCTTCGATTATACGACTAGGACTCCATCTTGTGCAACATAAAAATGCACTAGGACTACATTAGAACACTCTTTCGAGCCATGGACTTAGCTTTGTACCTTTTTGAACAACAAACTCCTTTAAACAAGTTTAGACACTAATGCACTTTTATCTTTGCCATATAGAGGGCTTGGAGAACCTTCATAATCAATCATACGTCCGGATACATGCCTAATACTCACATTATCGTAGAAAACACCTTGTGTTTTCAGTCCTCATCATTGGCTGATGGATGACTCATTCTGGCTATAAATATATTCGTATTGACTCTAATAATCCATGTTAAAGCCACTCTTCTATTATATGACTAGGACTCCATCTTTTTCAACATAAAAATGCAGGTGGTGCCAAGGGTCATGCCATAGAGATGTGGAACCACCATCACCAAAATGTGGCTTCAAGATAGGGCGCAGACGGAGAAGCTTCCTCCATGCCTACGATCTCGCTTTGTCTCCCACCTTCCAGATAGATTTACCACAAAGTCTGTAATGGTAAATCCACGCCCCCCAGATAGAAGAAGTACTATGATTTATAACCGACCACAAATGTTTACTCAATAGAAGAAGTACTATGATAAAAGAATTAAAGAGGACAATCACCTTTCCCTTGGCAATAGATGTATCATGTTTCGGTTGCTTTTCCACGTTCGGTTGGGAATCCGAACGTGTTTCAATTGTTGGTCGAGGCACAAACACTTTCACTGGGGGGCGAGGTGGAGGTTTCTGCGGTGAGCAGGAACTCGTGGAGTGCCCCAAGGACATGCACTTGACGCACTTCGGTGGAATCCATTCATACTCCACGTCCACCTTGTATGGAACTTCCCATCTGTCCTCCATAGGAGTCATGATAAAATATGTTTCAGAAGTGTGGACGAGATATCCAACATAACGCATACACGAGCAAAGTCCAGTCTCGTGCATGCCTTCGTGATAGCATCTTGGTACAGTGGCTTTCCAATCCCACTAGCTACTACACTGAGACCCTCATCCGTCCAAAATTCCACCGGGAGATGACGTAACCTAATCCAGATCAGGGCTTCAGTAAGTTTGTGCTTCCTTAGTGCCATTCCCGCCTCCCATCGTTGAAGGACAATAGGTTGACCGTGAAAAAGCCACGGCCCTCCCTTAAGCACCTCCTCCATCGCTTTCATCGTATTGAATTGAAAGAAAAAGACACCATTAGCCGTGGCCGTGGCCTTAGCCACCATCGGCCATGTCTTCTTAGCAAAGGCTTCCATGTCATGAAAATAAGGGCGACGACCCAAAAAATAGCCAACAATAGTATGTAACCATCATGAATTAAATTCAATGAAGGTCGAACAATAGTTTCACCATTTTGAACCAAAGGAGGAACATAATTGAGATTTTTCCGAGTAGAATTATGAAACGCAGCAGTAATTTTATCAACAGATGATAATGTAGAATAACTTGATGTTAAGGGAACATTACCAATGAATATTTTCGGTGGTTTCAAAGCGTTTCCTTTGTCCAAAGGTGCTGAAGATGGCGGCCGTGTAAGGGGAGCAACCGCCGGTATATTGTGCAAGTCTCCCTCAATATGTTTATCCATGCTAAATAAGGAAGATTGCGGCTGATTATCCACACGTATGGAAGGCGGATCAGATAGGAAGGAAGGTGGCTCAACATGTAAGGAAGTTTGCGGCTGATTATCCACACGTATGGAAAGCGGCTCATATTGGAAGGAAGGTGGCTCAACATGTAAGGAAGGTGGCTGATTATCCGGATCTTGTTGGGAACCTTCCAAAATGGCAACAATGGATGGCGGCGCTAGGGTTTCAGCCGCAGCATTCACCGGAAACAACGAGGAGGAAGCCATGGATGACGGCGGCAATGAGAGAAGAGGAATAGGAAATGATGCAACCACCGATGGAGTATGTTACAAATATGCATTCATTTGTTCGGTTGTTGGCATGCGTGGAATCCGACAGGCAGGCCTAGTAGGAGCTGTAATCGGTCGAAAAGGAGCAAGAGTGCGGGATGAGGAAGGGCATGCAACCATTGACGAATGGGATTGAAAAGCACCAAATTTTTCAGTCCATCTATGCTATAAATCCGATATAGCCTCCATAGATGCAAGGTCACCTTCATCAATCACCCTATTAGCTAACGCAAGGAACTCGGACAAGTTGAACTCAGAGAGTAACCGATTGAGTGCTCCTCCGACGACGGACAGCTAACAACGGCGCTCCCATCACCGTTTACAATATCATCCAAGGGCGGCTCATCATTGGCATGAAGGTCGAGAATGTATGAGTGTGTGTATTGTGTGAGAGAGGGAGGAGAGAATTCTAGAGAGAGAAATTGTTTTTCCCCTAGTGAATTTTTATGTTGAATAAGGAGTCCTAGTCGTATAATCGAAGAGTGGCTTTAATATTAATTATTAGAGTCAATATAAATATATTTATAGCCAGAATAAGTCATCTATTAGTTAACGATAAGGACTGATAACACAAGGTGTTTCCTATGATTGTGTTGAGAATTAGGCATGTATCCGGACGTACGGTTGATTATGAAGGTTCTCCAAGCCCTCGATATGGCAAAGATAAAAGTGCATTAGTGTTTAAATTTGTTTAAAGGAGTTTGTCGTTGCGCAAAGGTACAAAGCTGCGTCCATGGCTCAAAAGAGTGTTCTAGATGCAGTCCTAGTGGATTTTTATGTTGAATAAGATGGAGTCCTAGTCGTACAATCGAAAAGTGGCTTTAATATTGATTATTAGAGTCAATACGAATATATTTATAGCCAGAAACGAGTCATCTATCAGCCAATGATAAGGACTGATAACACAAGGTGTTTTCTACGGTTGTGTTGAGTATTAGGCATGTATCTGGACGTACGATTGATTACGAAGGTTGACCAAGCCCTTGATATGGCAAAGATAAAAGAGAATAAGTGTCTAAATTTGTTTAAAGGAGTTTGTCATTGTGCAAAGCTACAAAACTGAATCCATGGTTCAAAAGAGTGTTTTTTATATGTAGTACTAGTGCATTTTTATATTGAATAAGATGGAGTCATAGTTATATAATCGAAGAGTGGCTTTAGTATAGATTATTGGAGTCAATATGAATATATTCATAGCCAGAATGAGTCATCTATGAATCAATGATAAGGACTGAAAACACAAGGTGTTTCCTACGATTGTGTTGAGAATTAAGCATGTATCCGGACGTACTATTGGTTATGAAGGTTCTCCAAGCCCTCGATATGGCAAAGATAAAAGGGCATTATAAGTGTCTAAATTTGTTTAAAGGAGATTGTCTTTGCGCAAAGGTTCAAAGTAGAGTCCATGACTCAAAAGAGTGTTTCTAGATGTAGTCATAGTGGATTTTTATGTTAAATAAGATGGAGTCCTAGACATATAATCGAAGAGTGGCTTTAATATTGATTATTAGAGTCAATACGAATATATTTATAGCCAAAAATGAGTCATCTATCTGTCAATTATATGGACTGAAAGCACAAGGTGTTTCCTACGATTGTGTTGAGTATTAGGCATGTATCCGGGTGTACGATTGATTATGAAGGTTCTCCAAGCCCTCGATATGGCAAAGATAAAAGTGCATTAGTGTCTAAACTTGTTTAAAGGAGTTTGTCGCTGCGCAAAGCTACAAAGCTGAGTCCATGTCTCAAAAGAGTGTTCTAGATGTTGCCCTAGTGCATTTTTATGTTGAATAAGATGGAGTCCTAGTCGTATAATCGAAGAGTGGCTTTAATATTGATTACTAGAGTCAATATGAATATATTTATAGCCAGAATGAGTCATCTATCAATCAATGATAAGGATTGAAAAACACAAGGTGTTTCCTACGATTATGTTGAGTATTAAGCATGTATCCGGACGTACTATTGATTATGAAGGTTCTCCAAGCCCTCGATATGGCAAAGATAAAAGTGCATTATAAGTGTCTAAATTTGTTTAAAGGAGTTTGTCTTTCCGCAAAGGTTCAAGTAGAGTCCATGGCTCAAAAGAGTGTTCTAGATGTAGTCATAGTGGATTTTTATGTTGAATAAGATGGAGTCCTAGTCATATAATCAAAGAGTGGCTTTAATATTTATTATTAGAGTCAATACGAATATATTTATAGCCAAAAATGAGTCATCTATCTGTCAATTATATGGACTGAAAGCACAAGGTGTTTCCTACGATTGTGTTGAGTATTAGGCATGTATCCAGACGTATGATTGATTATGAAGGTTCTCCAAGCCCTCGATATGGCAAAGATAAAAGTGCATTAGTGTCTAAACTTGTTTAAAGGAGTTTGTCGCTGCACAAAGCTACAAAGCTGAGTCCATGTCTCAAAAGAGTGTTCGAGATGTAGTCATAGAGCATTTTTATGTTGAATAAGATGTAGTTCTAGTGGTATAATCGAAGAGTGGCTTTAATATTGATTATTAGAGTCAATATGAATATATTTATAGCCAGAATGAGTCATCTATCAATCAATGATAAGGATTGAAAAACACAAGGTGTTTCCTACGATTGTGTTGAGTATTAAGCATGTATCCGGACGTACTATTGATTATGAAGGTTCTCCAAGCCCTCGATATGGCAAAGATAAAAGTGCATTATAAGTGTCTAAATTTGTTTAAAGGAGTTTGTCTTTGCGCAAAGGTTCAAAGTAGAGTCCATGGCTCAAAAGAGTGTTCTAGATGTAATCCTAGTGCAATGTAATGTTGAATAACATGGAATCCTAGTCTTATAATCGAAGACTGGCTTTAATATTGATTATTAGAGTCAATACGAATATATTTATACCCAGAAATGAGTCATCTATTAGTCAATGATAAGGACTGAAAACACAAGGTGTTTCCTATGATTGTGTTGAGTATTAGGCATGTATCCGGACGTACGGTTGATTATGAAGGTTCTCCAAGCCCTCGATATGGCAAAGATAAAGGTGCATTAGTGTTTAAATTTGTTTAAAGGAGTTTGTCGTTGCGCAAAGGTACAAAGCTGCGTCCATGGCTCAAAAGAGTGTTCTAGATGCAGTCCTAGTGGATTTTTATGTTGAATAAGATGGAGTCCTAGTCGTACAATCGAAAAGTGGCTTTAATATTGATTATTAGAGTCAATACGAATATATTTATAGCCAGAAACGAGTCATCTATCAGCCAATGATAAGGACTGATAACACAAGGTGTTTTCTACGGTTGTGTTGAGTATTAGGCATGTATCTGGACGTACGATTGATTACGAAGGTTGACCAAGCCCTTGATATGGCAAAGATAAAAGAGAATAAGTGTCTAAATTTGTTTAAAGGAGTTTGTCATTGTGCAAAGCTACAAAACTGAATCCATGGTTCAAAAGAGTGTTTTATATGTAGTACTAGTGCATTTTTATATTGAATAAGATGGAGTCATAGTTATATAATCGAAGAGTGGCTTTAGTATAGATTATTGGAGTCAATATGAATATATTCATAGCCAGAATGAGTCATCTATGAATCAATGATAAGGACTGAAAACACAAGGTGTTTCCTACGATTGTGTTGAGAATTAAGCATGTATCCGGACGTACTATTGGTTATGAAGGTTCTCCAAGCCCTCGATATGGCAAAGATAAAAGGGTATTATAAGTGTCTAAATTTGTTTAAAGGAGATTGTCTTTGCGCAAAGGTTCAAAGTAGAGTCCATGACTCAAAAGAGTGTTCTAGATGTAGTCATAGTGGATTTTTATGTTAAATAAGATGGAGTCCTAGTCATATAATCGAAGAGTGGCTTTAATATTGATTATTAGAGTCAATACGAATATATTTATAGCCAAAAATGAGTCATCTATCTGTCAATTATATGGACTGAAAGCACAAGGTGTTTCCTACGATTGTGTTGAGTATTAGGCATGTATCCGGACGTACGATTGATTATGAAGGTTCTCCAAGCCCTCGATATGTCAAAGATAAAAGTGCATTAGTATCTAAACTTGTTTAAAAGAGTTTGTCGCTGCGCAAAGCTACAAAGCTGAGTCCATGTCTCAAAAGAGTGTTCTAGATGTAGTCCTAGAGCATTTTTATGTTGAATAAGATGGAGTCCTAGTCGTATAATCGAAGAGTGGCTTTAATATTGATTACTAGAGTCAATATGAATATATTTATAGCCAGAATGAGTCATCTATCAATCAATGATAAGGATTGAAAAACACAAGGTGTTTCCTACGATTATGTTGAGTATTAAGCATGTATCCGGACGTACTATTGATTATGAAGGTTCTCCAAGCCCTCGATATGGCAAAGATAAAAGTGCATTATAAGTGTCTAAATTTGTTTAAAGGAGTTTGTCTTTCCGCAAAGGTTCAAGTAGAGTCCATGGCTCAAAAGAGTGTTTCTAGATGTAGTCATAGTGGATTTTTATGTTGAATAAGATGGAGTCCTAGTCATATAATCAAAGAGTGGCTTTAATATTTATTATTAGAGTCAATACGAATATATTTATAGCCAAAAATGAGTCATCTATCTGTCAATTATATGGACTGAAAGCACAAGGTGTTTCCTACGATTGTGTTGAGTATTAGGCATGTATCCAGACGTATGATTGATTATGAAGGTTCTCCAAGCCCTCGATATGGCAAAGATAAAAGTGCATTAGTGTCTAAACTTGTTTAAAGGAGTTTGTCGCTGCGTAAAGCTACAAAGCTGAGTCCATGTCTCAAAAGAGTGTTCTAGATGTAGTCCTAGAGCATTTTTATGTTGAATAAGATGTAGTTCTAGTGGTATAATCGAAGAGTGGCTTTAATATTGATTATTAGAGTCAATCTGAATATATTTATAGCCAGAATGAGTCATCTATCAATCAATGATAAGGATTGAAAAACACAAGGTGTTTCCTACGATTGTGTTGAGTATTAAGCACGTATCCGGACGTACTATTGATTATGAAGGTTCTCCAAGCCCTCGATATGGCAAAGATAAAAGTGCATTATAAGAGTCTAAATTTGTTTAAAGGAGTTTGTCTTTGCGCAAAGGTTCAAAGTAGAGTCCATGGCTCAAAAGAGTGTTCTAGATGTAATCCTAGTGCAATGTAATGTTGAATAACATGGAATCCTAGTCTTATAATCAAAGACTGGCTTTAATATTGATTATTAGAGTCAATACGAATATATTTATACCCAGAAATGAGTCATCTATTAGTCAATGATAAGGACTGAAAACACAAGGTGTTTCCTATAATTGTGTTGAGTATTACGCATGTATCCGGACGTACGATTGATTATGAAGGTTCTCCAGGCCCTCGATATGGCAAAGATAAAAGTGCATTAGTGCCTAAACTTGTTTAAAGGAGTTTGTTGTTGTACAAAGGTACAAAGCTGAGTCCATGGCTCAAAAGAATGTTCTAGATCTAGTGCTAGTGCATTTTTATATTGAATAAGATGGAGTCCTAGTCATATAATCGAATAGTGGCTTTAATATTGATTATTAGAGTCAATACGAATATATTTATAGCCAAAAATGAGTTATCTATCAGTCAATGATAAGGACTGAAAGCACAAGGTGTTTCGTACGATTGTGCTGAGTATTAGGCATGTATCCGGACGTACGATTGATTATGAAGGTTCTCCAAGCCCTCGATATGGCAAAGATAAAAGTGCATTAGTGTCTAAACTAGTTCAAAGGAGTTTGTCGTTGCACAGAGTTACAAAGCCGAGCCCATGGCTCAAGAGAGTGTTCTAGATGTAGTCCTAGTGCATTTTTATCTTGAATAAGATGGAGTCGTAGTCATATAATCGAAGAGTAACTTTAATATTGATTATTATAGTCAGTACGAATATATTTATAGCGAGAAATGAGTCATCTATCGGTCAATGATAGGATTGAAAACACAAGATATTTCCTACGATTCTGTTGAGTATTAGGCATGTAGCCGGACGTACTATTGATTATGAAGGTTCTCCAAGCCCTCGATATGGCAAAGATAAAAGTGCATTAGTGTCTAAATTTGTTTAAAGGAGTTTGTCTTTGCGCAAAGGTTCAAAACAGAGTCAATGGCTCAAAAGAGTGTTCTGGATGTAGTCTTAGTGCATATTAATGTTGAATAACATGGAATCCTAGTCTTATAATCGAACAGTGTCTTTAATATTGATTATTAGAGTCAATACGAATATATTTATAGCCATAAATGAGTCATCTATCAGTCAATGATAAGGACTGAAAGCACAAGGTGTTTCATACGATTGTGCTGAGTATTAGGCATGTATCCGGACGTACGATTGATTATGAAGGTTCTCCAAGCCCTCGATATGGCAAAGATAAAAGTGCATTAGTGTCTAAACTAGTTCAAAGGAGTTTGTCGTTGCACAGAGTTACAAAGCCGAGTCCATGGCTCAAGAGAGTGTTCTAGATATAGTCCTAGTGCATTTTTTATCTTGAATAAGATGGAGTCCTAGTCATATAATCGAAGAGTAACTTTAATATTGATTACTATAGTCAGTACGAATATATTTATAGCGAGAAATGAGTCATCTATCGGTCAATGAAAGGACTGAAAACACAAGATATTTCCTACGATTCTATTGAGTATTAGGCATGTAGCCGGACGTACTATTGATTATGAAGGTTCTCCAAGCCCTTGATATGGCAAAGATAAAAGTGCATTAGTGTCTAAATTTGTTTAAAGGAGTTTGTCTTTGCGCAAAGGTTCAAAACAGAGTCAATGGCTCAAAAGAGTGTTCTGGATGTAGTCCTAGTGCATATTAATGTTGAATCACATGGAATCCTAGTCTTATAATCGAACAGTGTCTTTTAATATTGATTATTAGAGTCAATACGAATATATTTATAGCCATAAATGAGTCATCTATTAGTCAATGATAAGGACAGAAAACAAAAGGTGTTTCCTACGATTGTGCTGAGTATTAGGCATGTATCCGGACGTACGATTGATTACGAAGATTGTCCAAGCCCTCGATATGGCAAAGATAAAAAGGAATAAGTGTCTAAATTTTTTTAAAGGAGTTTGTCGTTGTGTAAAGGTACAAAACTGAGTCCATGGCTCAAAAGAGTGTTTTAGATGTAGTACTAGTGCTCTTTAATGTTGAATAAGATGGAGTCCTAGTCATATAATCGAAGAGTGGCTTTAATATTGATTATTAGAGTCAATACGAATATATTTATAGCAAAAAATGAGTCATCTATAAGTCAATGATAAGGACTGAAATCACAAGGTGTTTCCTACGATTGTGTTGAGTATTAGGCATGTATCCAGATGTACGATTGATTATGAAGGTACTCCAAGCCCTCGATATGGCAAAGATAAAAGTGCATTAGTGTCTAAACTTGTTTAAAGGAGTTTGTCGTTGCGCAAAGGTACAAAGCTGAGTCCATGGCTCAAAAGAGTATTCTAGATGTAGTCCTACTGTATTTTATGTTGAATAATATGGAGTCTTAGTCGTATAATCGAAGAGTGGCTTTAATTTTGATTATTAGAGTCAATATGAGTATATTTATAGCCAAAATGAGTCATCTATCAGTCAATGATAAGGACTGATAACACAAGGTGTTTCCTATGATTGTGTTGAGTATTAGGCATATATCCGGACTTACGATTGATTATGAAGGTTCTCCAAGCCCTTGCTAGGGCAAAGATAAAAGTGGATTAGTGTCTAAACTTGTTTAAAGGAGTTTGTTGTTGTACAAAGGTACAAAGCTGAGTCCATGACTCAAAAGAGTGTTCTAGATGTAATACTAGTTCATTTTTATATTGAATATGATAGAGTCCTAGTCATATAATTGAAGAGTGGCATCAATATTGATTATTAGAGTCAATAGGAATATATTTATAGCAAAAAATGAGTCATCTATCAGTCAATGATAAGGAATGAAAGCACAAGGTGTTTCTTACGATTGATTATGAAGGCTCTCCAAGCCCATATGACAAAGATAAAAGTGAATTAGTGTCTAAACTTGTTTAAAGGAGTTTGTCGTTGCGCAAAGGTACAAAGCTGAGTCCATGGCTCAAAAGAATGTTCTAGATGTAGTCCTAGTACATTTTTATGTTGAATAAGATGGAGTGCTAATCATATAATCGATGAGTGGCTTTAATATTGATTATTAAAGTCAGTACGAATATATTTATAGTCAAAACTAAGTCATCTATCAGGCAATAATAAGGACTGAAAGCAAATGGTGTTTCCTACGATTGTGTTGAGTATTAGGCATGTATCCGGACGTAGGATTGATTATGAAGGTTCTCCAAGCCCTCGATATGGCAAAGATAAAAGTGCATGAAAGAATCGCTACGGCCCGGGAACGCGACGGAAGCGTATAATAAACGAAATTAAAATCAATTTCAAAGGGGTGTTTCCTTTGAATTCCCGAGCGTTCGGTGTATTCAAAAGCATCATAACATACAGAAAAAAATGCTTGAACATGTGGCTAGAGGAGGAAACAAAAAGGTACAAATAATTTAAATAGTAACATTACTTTTTCGTTTCACATGTACAACGGCAACAAGCTTTGATTCTCTTTTCGTTCCTTTTCGTTCACTTTAGGATTCAAATTAGAACCCTCTAATTTGTCCACACCACACTAGGAAAGTAATTCTAGATCTACTGCTAGGTAGAAGCTAAATCAAGGAAGACACAAAATACATATTACACTATTGATTAGTGTATACGTATTTGTCATGTTCTCATCTTCAATCCAATTCAAAGAGAACTCAAAAATGGAGAAAAAAATGCAGGAAATTTCGTGGCTTGTGTGAGGAGAGTTCAAGTTAGGGAGTTGAAAAGTGTATACATGTGTTGTGCAGTTGTAGGTAGTTTCCAAAACCACATATACACTAATGCACAACTTGTGCTCAACCTCCAACCATGTTAGCACAACATGTGGACCACCTAGCCATCATGGCAAGCCACATCATTGCTTACATGGAGGACTTTCAAATCCTCTTAAACTTGCATCAAACCTTTGAGCTTTGATTTCAAGTCATGGAGCGGTTTTGACCAATCTTGATTTAATTAAATTAATCTAATTAATTTTAAACCTTATTGAAATCCAAAATTCAATTTAATCAATTAAATAAACATAAGCTCAAACACTAATTAATTGATCCAATCAATTAATTAAACGAAACCCAATAAATTAATCCAATTAATTTAAAGGTATTAAGCCCAAAATTAATTAATCCAATTAATTAATTCTTGGGCCATCCATCCAATGGATTTTTTCAATAAATGATCCAATCATTTATTTTTCTCCTTGAATTAATTTAATCCAATTAAATTAATTTACTTCTTCCAGAATTAATTCCAAATTAATTCCACTACTTCCATAGTGATTTGTGTGTGACTCTTTAGGTTCACTCTCAGCTAGACTTGGGCTTGTGTCCAACACAGTTGATTAATTAAATCCAATTTAATTAATTATCTCTGATTAACCATTAATCAGAAATGCCCGTTACCATGGGTGACCGTCTAGCAACGGTCCATGGCACTAGAAACTAGGTGAATGTTGGCATGAACATTTAGGCTCCGAATTCCATACAGGTACAGTCCTTCCGTCAACCATCTCCCGGCCTTAGTCTAGGGCATGGAGTTGGGTGTCGGTTCCCATCCTGGACTAGGCAACTATGCTACAAACTCGAGACACGTTTACTCTATTGATCGACCTAGGGAACCATTCCCTACTCGACCAATCGCTACGGCCGTAGACTTAATGAGTCGAAACCATCTCAGAGCGCATAGGAGACATAGCTGTCAAATACTAATAGGGGACAGATTCTCTATTGGAATCCACCGTCCTCACTACATACTCCGACTGCACTGGACAAGGCTTATAATGACCATATCAAAGACACGGTCACCTCTCGACTGATCCAAAATACAACCTTCATATGCATGCGACTGCCATGATTCCTCAAGTCCGAGGACTAATCCCGTCTATCGAAACAGGGAATTCCAGTCATACCGACCAAGCCTCCAAGGATTCCATATGACGATTCCCGCGAGTCAGATCAGTCAGACGACTATCTTGCCAACTAACCCACTAAAATTGCATAGACGACCTACGTCTGGCACCGATGAAACTCGGCACTCACCCAGTGAATGCAATATTTAGTGCAAGTCTCTATAGGGCACTCGAGGCCCAGTCTCGAGGTCCTTGACTTGGAATGTTTCAGACCGACCCTCAAGGAGTTGGTTTCATAGCCGCCAACCTATGCGCAGCTCAACTCAATGGGTTTAACCAGTCAGTCTGTGGACATTTGTTGTGACATTGAAACGACATTCAATGTAAGTAGTAAGCACAACAAACACATTTTGCCAGTGATGAATACTTACTTTATCCATCAGTATAATATTACTTTGATAAAGATCGACGAATAGTTCCCAGAACGGCCAATCTAATTGACTTTCTGGTCACCTATTCTAACAATCTCCCACTTAACCACAAAGCCAATTACCCATGTTGCTCAGATCCTTTTGAGCATGAGTAATCTACGATACTGGCTCGATCTTGTGGGTCTACTATATTTCTCTGCCGAAGTGACATGGTCCAACCGTGTCACCTCTTCCTACCATTGCTGCCTGCAAATGGTGATTGTCTAAGAATTTTTCGTGGATCTGTGATGAGATCTCGGGCCCAAAATGCTTTTGCCAAAGCCTAGTTATTCGCCTCCAAGGCAACTACTGGCTCGGCCTTGCTAGGCACCACATCCATCCTATGGATGCAGTTTTCAATCCAAACCACTTTCCTGAAACGACTTCCAAAGTCGACATACATTCGACTTTCATAATGACATGTCGTGGTATCCTGCTTGAAACATTTTCAAGCCACCACACTCACCATTAAGTCCAAATGTACATAGATATTGAGACTAAACATTATTCACATGATTCTGGAAGCTAGTATCGCTATAGCCTTCCAGAATCAACCCTCCACAAAATGTGCATTAAGAACACTTCTTTAATCCTTATTCAGGCATTAAAGATATTCTCAACAGCTGTCTACTGCCTTCTCGGCACATGCCCAATAACAGTTGTTATGCCCAAAGCATACACAACATCAGACCCAATGCACAAACAACATTTTCAGGCTGCCTAAGGCAAAGACGTAGGGGATGTCAAACATCTAAGCTTTCTCATCAGTCTAACGTGACTGAGTATTGAACAGCTTAACCCTGTATATAGGAATCCAATTCCTATCATGGAGAACTGCGTGAACAATGCTCGTGTTTCAGTGTTTCCTAACATCTTAAATTCATTCCAAATGAATAAGACATTACACACTAAACACTTGGAACAAAACTGTCCTCCCACTGACCCTAAAGCCTATTACTGATCGATTCATACTCTGTATAAACTCGCCAAAACGAATATTCCAGTTATACAAAATTTCAAACCCAATTTGAATTCTCATGATGGATCCAATAGCTCTAACCCATTGATCCAAACCCGATGTCCAAAATCGCCTCTCCTTGTATCTCTTGGATGATAATCCAATTGACCGGACAGGCCCAGAAACCTATGCCTCTCAAGTGACTAAGGTATTCTGGTTATCCCCAGGAGGACTGGAATATAATCAATGGAATATAATTACAAATGATGTTTGCATATTCTGCATTAAACCTACACAAATCAAACACCTAGTCTAATTTGTCTCCCACTAGTCTCTTGACGTATGTGGGACCATCCCATGTACTCAAGAACTTTGTAGGTTGCAGGCTTGCCAAACCATAACCTATATGGCAACTAGATCATGACTACTAGAAAATTCCATGTTTCTCAACTTGGCAACCTTTCAAGTCCATGTCTAGATGGTTTAAGGTAATCCAGTGAAACCCCGATCGAACCAAGTCTAACAAGGTTCAATTTCTCCCTTATCAGAGACCGTTCAACCATGGTCCTTACAGGAAGAATTCCAATGAGTGAGAATTCCATTCTAATTTGGATATTCAAGTACTCGTACTGAATACACGCCCTTCGATCTAATCGAAAGGTTTAATTTTGCAATCAGCTTGGTTCACCACTCCAAGTCTAATTTCCCGAACCTATACAAGGTCCTTAGACTTGTGAACCCTCTTCTCGTGTTGTGCACTCAGTAACCTACGAATGTCTAAATGGATCCAATCCGATAGACTTTTGGCAAGCCCACTTTGTCTAACAAAGAAGCCTTACAGTCTTTCTATCTCAGAGAGGACTTGTAAGCTAGTCGACTCCAATTGTCTACCATTAGACTCTTTGAATCTTCCAACTTCTTTCTTTAGGCAAAGGTAAATTTCATAAATAAAGGAGAAGGTTACAACAATGCGGGCACAACATTAAATTTACAACATAAAGGCCAACAATCTCGACTACAAGCCGGCCCAAAATCAACATAGAAGAAGATAACAACAAGCCAGCCCTAACCAACAAATCTTTCCAACAGTCATTCTACAGTGTCTAAATTTGTTTAAAGGAGTTTGTCGTTGTGCAAAGGTACAAAGTTGAGTCCATGGCTCAAAAGAGTGTTTCAAATGTAGTACTAGTACATCTTTATATTGAATAAGATGGAGTCCTAGTCATATAATCGAAGAGCGGCTTTAATATTGATTATTAGAGTCAATACGAATGTATTTATAGCCAAAAATGAGTCATCTATCAGTCAATGATTAGGACTGAAAGCACAAGGTGTTTTCTACGATTGTGTTGAGTATTAGGCATGTATCCGAACGTACGATTGATTATGAAGGTTCTCCAAGCCCTCGATATGGCAAAGATAAAAGTGTATTAGTGTCTAAATTTTTTAAAGGTGTTTGTCGTTGCGCAAAGGTACAAAGCTGAGTCCATGGCTCGAAAGAGTGTTCTAGATGTAGTCCTACTGCATTTTTATGTTGAATAAGATGGAGTCCTATTCGTATGATCGAAGAGTGACTTTAATATTGATTATTAGAATTAATACGAATATATTTATAGCCAAAAATGAGTCATCTATCAGTCAATGATATGGACTGAAAGCACAAGGTGATTCCTACGATTGTGTTGAGTATTAGGCATGTATCCGGACGTACGATTGATTACCAAGGTTCTCCAAGCCCTTGATATGGCAAAGACAAAAATGCATTAGTGTCTAAACTTGTTGAAAGGAGTTTGTCGTTGCGAAAAGGTACAAAGCTGAGTCCATGGCTCGAAAGAGTGTTCAAAATGTAGTCCTAGTGCATTTTTATGTTGAATAAGATGTCATCCTAGTCATTTAATCGAAGAGTGGCTTTAATATTGATTATTAGAGTCAATACGAATATATTTATCGCCTAAAATGAGTCATCTATCAGTCAATGATAAGGACTGAAAGCACAATGTGTTTCCTATGATTGTGTTGAGTATTTGGCATGTATCCGGACGTACGATTGATTATGAAGGTTCTCCAAGCCCTCGATATGGCAAAGATAAAAGTGTATTAGTGTCTAAACTTGTTTAAAGGAGTTTGTCGTTGCGCAAAGGCACAAAGCTGAGTCCATGGCTCAAAAGAGTGTTTTAGATGTAGTACTAGTGCATTTTTTTTTTAGGTAAAGGTAATTTGCATAAATAAAGGGAAGGTTACATCAGTGATGTAGGCGCGCCCCAGTCCTAAAAATAACGACGGCCCAGGAAGGCAACAACAATCAACCAAACCTTGGCAAAAACACCAACAATAGCAAAAATGGTGACAAGCCAGCCCCAACAAGAAAAACAAGCATAATCAATAATCAAACCTAGACAAAGTAGACAATGCACAATCAATGAATCCCAAGCAAAATGGTCATGGAACACCGGGGTGGGCCTGACGCTGAGAGGGCACCAGAGTGGTGGGATCATCCGAAGGGACTCCAGGGTCATCAATAGTGGATCTAGTAAGCTCTTGGAAAGAGTTGGAGATTGCAATCTCTTTGCCTTTGTCCGAGGAAGTTAGCCGAATGTCTTTTCTAGGAGTTGGAGGCAAGTGAGCAGTGCGGCTGGGAGCAGGGGGAGACGGTAGAATGGGCGGCCGCAAGCTAGGCAATGTGGCGGCAACAGAGGATGGGGCATGAGGATGGACATTAGAGCTCGATGGACCCAACTGACGAGCATTGGATTTTGGAACATACACCGCAATGGGGGGCTGGGTCGACTTGACTGAGGAAGGGTATGATGCTGAGGAGTGCCCAAGCGATCGACACGAATTCCATTTAGATGGAAGCCATTTGTACTCAACATCAACCCCACAAGGGGTTTCAACACCACCCAAAGAGGGAATCATAACCACAATGTGGCGCAGAAGGACGGAGTCATAGTCAAGCATAACACATACACGGGCAAAGTCCAGCCGCGTGCATGCTTTAGTGAAGCCGTCAGTGTAGAGAGGTCGTCCAATACCACTAGCAACTGTGCTAAGGCCATCATCCGACCAGAACTCGACAGGGAGGGTGGCGCAGGCGAATCCAAATGGGGACTTGGGTATGTTTCTGTTTTCGGAGGGCCATCCCGACGACCCAACGCTGAAGGATGATGGGTTGACCTTGGAAAAGCCAGGGGCCGCCTTCAAGAACCTCGTCCAAGGCAGCGGATGACTCAAAGGTGACGAAGAAGAACCCAGTTGTCGTCGCAACAATGTCTTTAACAAACGGCCAAGAGGAGTGAACATAATCTTTGAGAGGCTGGAAGGCTGGTTTGTGGCCCAAGAAGTAGTCAACGGCCGTGTTAGCACATCTTTTTGCTCCGGCCATGGCATGGACAATGTGGGCCGAACCACGACCTCGCCATTTTGGCGGTCCGGTGCAATGAAGCGAAGGGTCTTCCGAGAGGAATTTTCAAACGTAGAAGCAAATCCATCGAAGGGGGGAGATGTAGGCGTCGGGAGCTGAAATGGAATAGCCCCAAAACGAAACTCCGGCCTGCCCGAATGAGTCAAAAACGGATGAGAAAGAGGTGCTGCGCAGCCATGGAGGACGTCAGTAAGGAAGATCTGAAGAGTCACCTTGAGGGGGGCTAGCGGACGTCTAGGAAGGCGGAGTGGATGGAGAATCCGCGGCAACGGCAAGCAAAGGAGGGGCTGAAGGTACCTTAGGAGCAGTGAGAGGTACCTGAGCAGCCATGGAGGACATTGGCAAGGAAGATGAAAAGTCACCTTGAGGGGGGCTAGCGGACGTCAAGTAAAGTTGAGCGGATGGAGGATCCGTCACAACGGCAAGCAAAGGATGGGTTGAAGGTACCTTAGGATCAGAGGAAGGTGGTGGGACACCTTCAAATTCAGCCATGTGAGACACTGGTGTATTAGAAGCCGAAGGGACACCAGCTGCCGGAGAAGGAGCCAAACCGCCATCAGCAAGGGAAGGATTCAGATCTGAGTTTGGGGGCAGTGGAGCAACTTCCGAGAGCACTACACGTCGGGCTGGATGGAGGAGAGGGCGGAACGGAGTAAGGACATGCTCGGACACGGGCTTGAGGATTGGGAACGAGGCGGATGAGTTTATAGGGGGCTGGACATCTTGAGCCGCCTTCAAACAAGCATATAGGTGCTGAACCTCCATCATGGCTTGAGGATCTGCATTGAAAGCTTTGGAGGTGAGGGCGAGTAAATCAGCCGTGGAGAGTTTAGGCCGCGAAAAACTCAAAACATCCATGTTGGCCTCTCCCTCTCCGCCAACGGCTGCGTCCTCCACACCGATTCCATTTTTCCCGTCACGGTTCGAGTCCAAGGGACCGGGAAAGATGGCTGAATTTGGAGAAGATGAAGGTGTGTTGTGAGGAGAGGTAGTGCGTGTATTGTGTAAGAGAGGGAGGAGAGAATGGTGTCTCTTTTTTTTTTTTTGGTGAAGGTAAGTTTCATTAAGAGATAGAATTACAAAGAGATAGAATGGTGTCTCTTTTCCTTAGCCATCACACGCTAGTCACCTTGTGCTTACTAGTGCATTTTTATGTGGAATAAGATGGAGTCCTAGTCATATAATCGAAGAGTGGCTTTAATATTGATTATTAGAGTTAATACGAATATATTTATAGCCAAAAATGAATCATCTATCAGTTATCGATAAGGACTGAAAGCACAATGTGTTTCCTACATTTGTGTTGAGTATTAGCATGTATCCGGACGTACGATTGATTATGAAGGTTCTCCAAGCCCTCGATATGGCAAAGAAAAAGAGTGCATTAGTGTCTAAACTTGTTTAAAGGAGTTTGTCGTTGCGCAAAGATACAAAGCTGAGTCCATGGCTCAAAAGAGTGTTTCAAATGTAGTACTAGTGCATTTTTATGTTGAATAAGATGGAGTCCTAGTCATATAATCGAAGAGTGGCTTTAGTATTGATTATTAGAGTCAATACGAATATATTTATAGCCAAAAATGAGTCATCTATCAGTTAATGATAAGGACTGAAAGCACAAGGTGTTTTCTACAATTGTGTTGAGTATTAGGCATGTATCCGGACGTACAATTGATTATGAAGGTTCTCCAAGCCCTCGATATGGCAAAGATAAAACTGCATTAGTGTCTAAATTTTTTAAAGGAGTTTTGTCGTTGCGCAAAGGTACAAAGCTGAGTCCATGGCTCGAAAGAGTGTTCTAGATGTAGTCCTAGTGCATTTTTATGTTGAATAAGATGGAGTCCTAGTCGTATAATCGAAAAGTGGCTTTAATATTGATTATTAGAATCAATATGAATATATTTATAGTAAAAAATGAGTCATCTATCAGTCAATGATGTGGACTGAAAGCACAAGGTGATTCCTATGATTGTGTTGAGTATTAGGCATGTATCCGGACATACGATTGATTACCAAAGTTCTCCAAGCCCTCGATATGGCAAAGATAAAAATGCATTAGTGTCTAAACTTGTTTAAAGGAGTTTTTTTTTAGTTAAATGTAAATTTCATAAATAAAGGAGAGTTTACAGCAATGACAAAGGCAAAACGCCCTATCCGAAAAGTGATCCCAGGAAGGCAGCAGCAATCCAGCAATCCTGGGCACAAAGCAACAACAACCAGCTAATCCCAACAAGGGGGCCAAAGAGGAACTACATCAAAAAGCCAACCCAAAGAACAGAACAACAAAAGAACATACCAATCACTCACAGCAGCAAGCCGGCCCAAAAACAACAAGGAGGAAAATCTACAAGCCAACCCCAAAATCAGCTATCAACAATCAACAACAATCAGCAATCAAACAAAAATCAGCAATCAGCAATCAGCAATCACTCAACAGGGTGGTTCCATGGGAAACGCCAAAGGCGGTAAAAGGCAAAAGTTTGAAGCGTGGGCAGTCATCTCCGCAGATGCGTGTGCGAACCTGCTCAAGGACAAGATCCACCAAAGCATTAACTGTTAGGGAGGAATTTTGGAATCTACGAGCATTACGCTCACGCCAGATGTGATAAACAAGCGAGGCAAGGGTCGCACGGTAGGCTGCGTTAATGATATGTTTACCCCTCCATCGAATGGAGGCCCATCTGATGCCTGAAATCCATGAAGAGTGAGGCCATTGAAGCTTGGTACGCTGTCTAAGAAGGGAAAGGCATCTCCGGAAGAAAGTGCATTCTGAAAAGAGATGGGAGTGGCTCTCAGCCATTCTAGAATTACAGAGGACGCACTCTCAAGAATCCGGTGGGCACCATGGCTTATCCATGGTAGAGAGACGCTCTCTAATAGCGAGCCACATAATGAAGAGATTTCGATGAATGCGGGAAGGGCCATGTAATAGGGATGACCACTCCACCTTCGGTCCGGGGGGTTGGAAGATGCTCAGAGCGTCCGAGTTAGAGAGGGTACTGCTATGGGAGCTCCAAAGAATGCGAGAGGGTCCAGGGGAGATCGGTGGGAGAGAAGCCGAGATATCAAGAAGTTCAAAATTCGTGATAGACTAGTTCCATTGCCCCGATCGGATGACAAACCCCAAAGATGCATCAAGAGGGATGCCGGTGATAGCGGGTCCCTGAGGAAACCGGTGAATGAGAACACTCAGAGGGTGCCATGGGTCCTGCCAAAGTTGGAATTGAGGGTCCAAGCCAATCTCAAAATGAACCCCAATCAGCAGGAAGTGATGAAGCCGAATCATTTTGCGCCAACTCCAAGACCCAATAGTCGAGGAGATAGTCCAAATAGTTGCTTTCCGAAGCCGAAATTGCCAAATCCATTGAGCCCAAATTGAGTGAGGGGAGCGTTGAAGAACATCCCATAAATGCCGGATCATAAGGGATTGATTTAAGGGAGCAATAGGTCTAATATCAAGACCTACCTCATCTTTCAGCCGACACACTTGATCCCAAGCGACTTTTGCTTAACCTCGATCAGAATGCCCTTGCCAGAGGAATTTGCGGAATTTCTTCTCAATAAGTTTAATGACTCCTTTCGGGAGGAAGAAGGCCGAGCTCCAATAGGTGTGAAGAGAAGAGAGGACCGATTTGATGAGTTGAACTCTTCCTGCAAAAGAGAGGGGGATACCCGCCCAGCCCGCGATACGCTTATCAATCTTTTGGAGTAAAGGTTGACAATTTTGTAAAGTGAGGCGGGAGTGCAAAAGGGGAAGACCAAGATATTTGAGAGGGAGAACACCTGCTTGAAACCAAGGATATGATGGAGGTCCTGGCGTAGGGGCTCGGCTGACTTAGAGAGGATCAGTTGACTTTTGTCACGGTTGACCTGAAGGCTCGAGGCAAGAGATAACCATTCCAGGGCATCACTGAAAACCTGGATCGAGGGGGCTTCCGCACGATAAAAGAGGATAAGGTCATCAGCAAAGGAGAGACAGAAGAGGCCCAGTTCTTTGCATTGCGGGTGAAATGCAAAGGGTCTTTCAGCAATAGATTTTTGGAGCTGGAGATGAAAGACTTCCGTGCATAAGACAAAGAGGTAGGGAGAAAGCGGATCTCCCTGTCGAAGTCCCCTACTACCTTGAAAAAATCCGTGGGGCTCACCGTTGAGGCAAATGGAGAATGAAGTGGTGGAAATGCATTCCTCAATCCATCCAATGAGGATATCCGAGAACTGGAATAGCCTAAGGACTGCAAGAATGAAGTCCCACTCAAGAGAGTCAAAACCTTTCCGAAGGTCAACCTTAAGCGCGGCTCTAGGAGTACCACTTTTCCGGTTGTACCCGCTGAAGAGCTCTTGAGCAAGAAGGATGTTGTCCGAAATTCTTCTTCTGGAACAAAGGCATTTTGTGACGGGCTGATAATGTGCTCAAGGACTGGTTTGATGCGCTGAACAATGATCTTAGAGATGACCTTGTAGAGGATATTACAGCAAGAGATTGGACGAAAGTCATTCACAAACCCTAGGAGTTGTACTTTTGGAACAAGTGTGATGATGGTGGCATTGATTTGCTTAAGAATTCTACCGGAGAGGAAGAATTCCCGAATAGTAGCAACAAATTCATCTCCAATAATGGGCCAAGCAGCTTTGAAGAAAGCAGATGAGTAGCCATCAGGACCCGGAGATTTATCTTCCGGGATGTCAAAAAGAGCCGATTGATGTCCCCGTGCGTAACCAGTCGGGTCATTCCAGAGCTTAACTCAGCGGGGATAGAATAGTGGAGGAAAGGTACCAAGTGGCTCAGTGAGACGGTGGAACGTCTTCTAGGGCCCCCGAGGAGGCGCTCATAAAAGCTCAAGAATTCGAACTGCACCTCATTCGGGGAAGTGAGAAGAGCCCCGTCATCATTGTGGATTTGGAAGACGCGAAGCGCTGAACGTCTTGCAGCCACTTTTCGGAAGAATAATTTCATGCAATCATCACCCCCTTTAAGCCAAAGCATTTTTTTATCTTTGTTTAAGCATTTCCAATTCAAGAAAGGTAGCACGAGCAACAAGGATTTGGCACAGGCGCTCAATCTGCAGGAGGAGAGGCTGATGACGTAGTCGGATCAAGTGTGTCTGCACAATAGATAAGAATTCTGTAGCCATTTTGACATTGGCCGATAAGTCACCCTTTTCCTTCCTCATACGATGGAAAATAGGCTTTAGGAGCTTAAGTTTCCTCGTGACTGAGTACAAAGAAGTCCCGTGAATAGGAGCAGCCCAAGTCTTACCAACTTCCAAGAGAAAACCATGACAAGCTGTAAGGAAGTTGTCAAATCAGAACATGGTAGACGGGGGAGGAGCATGTCCCTAAAGAACAAGAGGAGAATGGTGTAAAGTCCGGGGAGTGCCGCAGAAAATAGATGATCCAGGCCATTTGGAAATCCATTCATCATTAGCCAAAGCACGGTCAAGGCGCTTCCAAAGGCTGCGAGCCCCGTCACTACAGTTATGCCAAGCGAAGCGCGCTCCAGAGGTGGGAAGATGTAATAAACCAGAGCAAGAGATGCAGTTGCTATAATCCTCCATACCCATTCGAATATCCCCTAAAACACCACAGACTTCACTCAAGTCAACAACAACATTGAAATCACCAAGTACAAGCCAAGAAAAAGCAACAACAGAAAGAGAGAATTCATACAGTTTAGACCAGAGATCGCAGCGAGCGATAGAATCATTTGCACCATAAGCAAAGGTTATAAAGCAGAAATCATGCGAGCAACGCATGGTGACACGGCAATGCACAAATTGGGGCCCAGAGTCAACAACATCAATATCAAGTTCAGAATTATTCCACGCAATCCATAAACGGTTACCGGGCCCAGAATAGTCAATAAACCAGCTCCAATTGGGGAGTAAGCGTACCTTTAATCGATTAATATTGGGGTGGGGAAGGAGCGAAGCCGTCGGTGGAAGCCCGAGGGGGGCGATCAGAAGGTGCAGGGGAATGCGCAAGAGTGCAAGTCAAAGAATCCACGGGAGATGAGGCCCGAGGGTTGGGGGGAGCAGTCGGGTGATTCTAAAGTGTCTGTTTTGGAATGATGCTCACCGGAGCATTCTCGAAAGCTGTGGTCCGAGGAGGGGCTTGTTTCGGAATGTAGATAGCGGACGGTTGTTGATATGGTATCGACCATGGGTGGCCCGATCTTCACGACGTAGGCTTGAAATGGATAAAGAGGTCCGTGACCTGAGGAATGCAAATAGCCAACCAACGTTATTGGAACGTGACCTGCTACTTAGAACATTCAACCAACCACGAGCACGAGTAAACCAATCCACACAACGACACACTTGGGTCGAGCACGAATTGGGGGCTTTGTGAATTTGAATCACCAACCTAATATGCTAGATTGACAAAGCAAGGTTTCACTAAAGCTGAAAAATAGGATATAAACTCTTCAAAATATGAGAACTCTCTCTCAATATTTCTTAAACTTGGATAAATCTTGGTTGTTCCCGTTTGTATGCTGATACATGCCTTTTATAGGCCTAAAAACACTTCCAAATTGACCACACATAACCCCAAGTGACTCCTTGGTGGATGTACATTCAATAATTAGTCAAAAATATGACTAAAAACTATGCATTCTTGGTCAAAAACGAGTAAAAACTATGGTCTTCCATGTGAATCCGAAAATTGGTGCATTGTATGTGATAAATGCACTTTGAATGTGATTAAGAAGTCTTCCTTGACCACTTGGCTGCACTTGGACGAATTTGGGCTCTTATTATGGGCTTCCTTGGGCTTGAATTATTGAAATTAAGCACTCATGTTGGGCCTCCAATTGTGACTTGATCCATTAGCAAATATTAAGTTGGATTGGGCTTGAATTGCTTCTTGCATTCTCTTCAACCTTCCTCTTGTCATTGGCCCACTTCCAATTGTTAAGTCTTGGTGCAATTGATCGTGAACGCCTTTAGCTCGTTGGATGCCCTCAGTGTTCTCATCATCCTCCCCCTCTTGAAAAGGAGTCGTCCTCGACTCTTCATTATCTGTATCATAAAAAGGAGAAAGATCAGAAACATTAAAAGTAGCACTCACTCCATACTCACCGGGCAATTCAAGCTTGTAAGCATTGTCATTGATCCTTTCAAGGACTCGAAATGGTCCATCCCCTCTTGGCATGAGCTTGGACTTCCGTTTGTCTGGAAACCTCTCTTTTCTAAGATGCAACCAGACTAAGTCCCCTGGTTCAAAGATAACTCGTTTTCTTCCCTTGTTTGCACGGTTCACGTACTGTTGAGTCATCCTCTCAATATTACTTTTTGCCTTCTCATGGATTTGCTTAACAAATTCAGCACGTTTCTTTCCATCCATGTTTATTCTCTCCTGCAAAGGCAAAGGAGTTAAATCAATAGGTGCAAGAGGATTAAAACCATAAACAATTTGAAACGGCGAAAACTTAGTAGTAGAATGGACAGCCCTATTGTAAGCAAACTCGACGTGCGGTAGACACTCTTCCCAACTCCTCAAGTTCTTCTTCACAATTATTCGCAACAAAGTTGAAAGTGTCCTATTGACCACCTCGGTTTTGCCCGTCAGTTTGAGGATGACAAGTAGTAGAGAAAAGTAACTTAGTTCCAAGCTTGCCCCACAAAGTTTTCCAAAAGTAGCTAAGGAACTTGGCATCTCGATCAGACACTATAGTCCTTGGCATACCATGGAGCCTCACAACTTCCTGAAAGAAAAGATTAGCAATATTAGAGGCATCATCAACTTTATGGCATGCAATGAAGTGTGCCATTTTGGAAAATCTGTCAACAACAACAAAAATAGAATCTCTTCCCCTCTTAGACCTAGGCAATCCCAAAACAAAGTCCATTGAAATATCTTCCCAAGGTACACTGGGAATAGGGAGGGGCATGTACAATCCATGAGGATTAAGCTTTGATTTTGCCTTATGACAAACTATGCATTTCCCCACAAATTTCTCAACATCTCTACGCATCTTGGGCCAATAAAAGTGTTCACTCAAGACTCCCAAAGTCTTAGAAATACCAAAGTGACCCATCAAACCCCCAGAATGTGCTTCCTTTAACAATAACAAACGAGTTGAACAATTAGGAACACAAAGCTGGTTGGCTCGAAATAAAAACCCATCATGCAAATAGAATTTGTCCCATCCGTTGCTTGGGGTGCAATTTCCAAATGCTTCACCAAAATCAACATCATTAGTATACAGATCTTTGATGAACTCAAAGCCAAGAATTTTAGCATCTAACATTGAAAGTAAAACATACCTTCTTGAAAGTGCATCAGCAACAATGTTCTCCTTACCTTTCTTGTGTTTGATCACATATGGAAACGACTCAATAAACTCTATCCACTTTGCATGTCGTCGGCTAAGCTTGCTTTGACTTTTAATATACTTGAGTGCTTCATGATCAGAATGTATCACAAACTCTTTTGGCCACAAATAATGTTGCCAAGTTTCTAATACTCTAACCAATGCATAAAGCTCCTTGTCATATGTGGGGTAGTTAAGTGTCGGCCCACTTAGCTTCTCGCTGAAATATGCAATCGGTCTACCTCCTTGCAAAAGAACTCCTCCTATGCCAATCCCACTTGCATCACACTCAATTTCAAAAGTCTTACCAAAGTCGGGAAGGGCTAGCAAAGGTGCATGAGTAAGCTTCTCTTTTATGGTTTGAAAGGCTTTCTCTTGTGCTTTTCCCCACTTGAATGGAACATTCTTCTTTGTTAACTCGTTCAATGGGGCTGCCATGGTGCTAAAGTCCTTCACAAATCGCCTATAAAAACTTGCAAGTCCATGAAAGCTCCTCACTTCTCCAATAGTGGTGGGGGTTGGCCAATCTTGGATAGCTTTGACCTTTTCTTCATCAACTGTGATTCCTTCAATACTCACAACAAAACCAAGAAAAACAACTTTGTTAGTGCAAAAGTCACACTTTTTCAGATTTCCAAATAACTTTTCTTTTCTTAGAACCTCGAGGACTTGATTTAGATGTGCTACATGTTCTTCCAAAGTCCTACTATAAACAAGAATGTCATCAAAGTAAACTACCACAAATTTGCCTAGAAATGCACGCAAAAACATGATTCATCAATCTCATAAAGGTGCTAGGTGCATTACTAAGTCCAAAAGGCATAACTAACCACTCATAAAGCCCATGTTTTTGTTTTGAAAGCGGTTTTCCACTCATCTCCTTCTTTCATCCTAATTTGATGATAACCACTTTTTAAATCAATTTTAGAAAAGATAGTTGAACCATTTAACTCGTCAAGCATATCATCTATCCTAGGAATAGGGTGACGATATCTTATCGTTATGTTGTTAATGGCTCGACAATCAACACACATCCGCCATGTGCCATCCTTCTTAGGCACGAGCAACACCGGAACTGCACAAGGACTAAGGCTCTCCCTTACATAACCTTTGGCCATCAGCTCTTGGATTTGCCTTTGAATCTCCTTAGTCTCCTCGGGATTGGTACGGTATGCTGGACGATTTGGTAAGGATGCTCCAGGCATGAAATCAATTTGATGCTCGATCCCACGAATTGGTGGTAAACCTGGTGGCATCTCATCCGGAAAGACATCTTCATAGTCCTGCAAAAGAGATGTAACAACACTAGGTAGAGAAGATGTTAGGTCGTTAGAGTTCAACATAGCCTCTTTGTACACAAGTACAATGAGGTTTTGTTGATAAAACAAAGCTTCCTTGATCTCACTCTTTTTAGCAACTAGTAAACTCTCTTTCTCTTCATCTTTTTCCCTCTCCTTTTTCTTTCCTCTTTTGCTTTCTTTTTCTCCATCTTTTGAATCCCTCATTTTTTTATCATTCTCATTTTTACTCTCTTCTTTTTGTTTCTCTTTCTTTTTCTCACACTCTCTTTTGTTTTCTCTCAAAATCTGATCTTGCAAAATCTGCTTTGGTGTCATCGGATTGAGAGTTATGGATGCCCCTCGTAGCACAAAAAGAGTAACGATTTTGGAATCCATCATGTGTCACATGCCTATCAAACTGCCATGGTCTCCCTAGCAATATGTGGCATGCTTTCATTGGCACAATATCACAAATAACCTCATCTTTGTATCTTCCAATTGAAAACAATACCTTTACTTGCTTGGTCACCTTCAACTCACCACACTCATTCAACCATTGAAGCTTGTATGGGCGGTGATGCTTGATAGTAGGTAGACTTAATTTTTGAACCAAGTCAGTACTTGCCACATTGCAACAACTACCACCATCAATAATCATGCTACATACCTTTCCTTGAACTTGGCAGCGTGTATGGAACAAGTTTTTCTCTTTGGCAATTGCCTTCCTCCATCATATGGGCACTAAGAGATCTTCTAGTAACAAGCAACTCTCCTTCTTCGGCATACTCTCCATCACCATCTTCTTGTGATGATTCCTCTTTCTCGGTGCTTTCTCCTTCGGTTTCCAACTCTCCATGGTTGTTGAAGATCATTGTACGTCGGTTAGGACACTCACTTGCTATGTGCCCTCTCCCTTGGCACTTGAAACACTTTATATCACGGTTTCTTGAAGAATTAGGCTCGGGTTGTACCTTTTTTGCAGCAACTTTTGTCACCATGTTTAGGATCGGCCTCCTTGAATTTCGATGTGGAAGGGGTGTCTTTCTTGGGGTTGTTCTTCCATGGACTGAATGTAGATGAGTTAGAACTCCTTCGCATAAGTCCTCTCCGCTTGAGTTGTTGTTCAACCTTGATGGACTGGTGTACCATCTCTTCAAGTTCTACATAGTGGTGCATCTCCACAACATCAGCGATGTCACGATTGAGCCCATGCAAGAAACGAGCCATAGTTGCTTCATCGTCCTCTATGATGTTAGTTCGAATCATGGCAATCTCCATCTCTTTGTAGTACTCATGAACACTTTTAGAACCTTGAGTAAGACGTTGGAGCTGGTTGTGAAGCTCACGACAATAATAGGATGGAACAAACCTCCTCCTCATGATTGCTCTCATCTCTTCCCATGTTGTGATAGGACGTTCACCATTCCTAACCCTTTTCCTTTTGCATCTGATCCCACCAGACAAGAGCATAATCGGTAAACTCAAGGGCTGCGAGTTTGACCTTTTTACTCTCCGAGTAGTTGTGGCATGAAAAGATTTGCTCAACACGCATCTCCCATTCCAAATATGCTTCGGGATCACTCTTTCCTTTAAATGAAGGAATTGTGACCTTAACTCCTCCTAGGCCACCATCTTCATCTCTAGGCCGTCTCGGTCTATCTCTTGGTCTATTCACTCTCCTTGGCCGGATGTCCTCATATTCATCTTCACCACTTGGATCCTCCAAATACTCATTATGAACATGATGTTGAGGCCGTGGATTGGGAGTTTGTCTTTGATTTGTAACTCTTGGACCGGCAACTCGATCCTCTACTTGATCCAATCTTTCATGAAGACCTTCCAACTTACGGTCAAGCAACTTCTCAAGGTGGCTCACCAAGGCTTGCATATGGAATGCATCGACTCCGCCTCGTAGTGTTTCTCCCGAGTTGTTGTCATCACTTCCTTCAACAACTCCTTTATCTCGATTTTCTGCCATTTAATAAAATTATAGGAACCTCACCAAATCCTTGCCACACTCTTTTTTTCTCTCTTTTATTTTTCCACTCGTGTTTCACTCTTTTATTTTTCCACTCGTGTTTCACTCCTCACTTAATAAGCTCACAACTCTTGACTCTCAACGATAGTCTCACTACACTTAACACTCTCTACTCTAAAACTTATGAAACTCGATGCTTTTATCTAGCAACTCAAAAACAAATGCCAATTATTTCCTCAACCAAGTATGTGTAGATGGACGATTCAAACTTACTCGTAGCAAGAGAATGGTCTAAAGAAGCTAGGTACAACTTGGGAAATCAAGATCGGTTGGCTTACAAGGATAGTAGCAAAGTATAGCTAGGAAACAATAACACAATCAGATTTTTTTCTTTCTTTTGTTTTTTTTTTCCTTTCAAATGGCCCTTTTTTTTTTCACTTTTGTACTCTTTTTTTTTTTTGCCTTCTTTTGTTTTTTTTTTGAACGAATTTCCTTCTTTTTTTTTTTGGCTGCTCGTCTGCTTTTTTTTCTTTCGAGCTTTTCTCTTCTTTTTTTTTTGAACGAATTTTGTCCTCTATTTTTTTGTAAAGATAAAACAAAAGATAACAATGGGGTACGGAAGCTTGGGTGTGTAAGATAAAAGATAGGTGGAACTTGGGGACCTACCGTGTCAACCGAAGGCTCTGATACCACATGATATGGTATCGACCATGGGTGGCCCGATCTTCACGACGTAGGCTTGAAATGGATAAAGAGGTCCGTGACCTGAGGAATGCAAATAGCCAACCAACGTTATTGGAACGTGACCTGCTACTTAGAACATTCAACCAACCACGAGCACGAGTAAACCAATCCACACAACGACACACTTGGGTCGAGCACGAATTGGGGGCTTTGTGAATTTGAATCACCAACCTAATATGCTAGATTGACAAAGCAAGGTTTCACTAAAGCTGAAAATAGGATATAAACTCTTCAAAATATGAGAACTCTCTCTCAATATTTCTTAAACTTGGATAAATCTTGGTTGTTCCCGTTTGTATGCTGATACATGCCTTTTATAGGCCTAAAACACTTCCAAATTGACCACACATAACCCCAAGTGACTCCTTGGTGGATGTACATTCAATAATTAGTCAAAATATGACTAAAAACTATGCATTCTTGGTCAAAAACGAGTAAAAACTATGGTCTTCCATGTGAATCCGAAAATTGGTGCATTGTATGTGATAAATGCACTTTGAATGTGATTAAGAAGTCTTCCTTGACCACTTGGCTGCACTTGGGACGAATTTGGGCTCTTATTATGGGCTTCCTTGGGCTTGAATTATTGAAATTAAGCACTCATGTTGGGCCTCCAATTGTGACTTGATCCCATTAGCAAATATTAAGTTGGATTGGGCTTGAATTGCTTCTTGCATTCTCTTCAACCTTCCTCTTGTCATTGGCCCACTTCCAATTGTTAAGTCTTGGTGCAATTGATCGTGAACGCCTTTAGCTCGTTGGATGCCCTCAGTGTTCTCATCAGTTGTTTTGTCGGCTTCTTCAATGAAGGACAAGCCATGGCCGAATGGCCGAGGGAGCAACATGTTCGACATTTAGGAGGGATCCATTCATATTCAATATCAATTCGGCATGGGGATTCCGATCCGTCCTCTGAAGGGATCGTGATGATAATCTCATCCATAGCTGAAGCATTTTCAAATGTGAAGAAGAAGAAACCGTTGGTGGTGGCTGTCACTTCTTTGATACCGGGCCAATTTGCGTGAATGAAGTCCCGGAAGGGAAAGAAAGGGGGTTTGCGACCAAGTAGATATCCAACCACCGTAGTTTCCCACCGTTTAGAATCATTTTTAATCATGTCTAGGGAGGCCTAACAATCACTTCTCCGTTTTGGAGTTCCGGTGGAATAAACCGCAAGGACTTCTTTTTCGATTGCTCACAAGAGGTAGCGAAAGCATCATTACAAGCATTCAGTCCCAAAGATACATTCAGACCTCTCGGATTATTCAATTTAGGAGATGAATAAGGCAAGAACGGCGCAGCCGAATCAATATCTTTAGATGGATCAATACAAAGGCCCGGATCAATCGGAGAACCAGCATTTACATCCGGGGCAATCGGAGCACTTTTTGCAGCCAAAGTGATGGGCGAATCTTGTATGAAAGAGGAAGGAGAGTCGTAATTACCTTTAGCTTTAGCATGAGTGATGTTGGAAGAGGAGTTAAGAGCTGAATCAAAAGCCGAAGGCTGATTTCCGATGGCGGCCAAGGGTGGACCGTTGGTCTTATTCGGCTGCAAGGGAGAGTTCCTTTGCTTAAGGTTGCTGGAGCAGCGCCTAAGAGCATCCAGATATGAAGGAGGCGCTGCTGGTCTAACACTCAAAGATGGAGGAGGAGATTCCATGATCGGTGGCGCGGGGAAGGAGCAAACAGCCGGCGAATGTGAGCTTGATTTATGAACGTTTTCAGCATGAGGAATGGAGGTGAAAAGGCCTCCAACAGCCCCCAAAGAAGACAAAGAAACACCATGTTCAGCAACCAAAGGGTTGGCCTCAAAAACCCTAACATGCGGTGGAGGAAGTTGAAGAGTCACCTGCGAGTTCGCCGGCGGGATGTGAGAGATATTCCTCCTAGCACGTCTTGGCTCAAGAGGGATGTGATATGGCGTGAGTCCAAAGGGTTGGCTTGAGGGCTGGCAGAGCCACCAAAATCCGAGAATCTTCTGGCGGGAGGGAGCCATATTGTTCTTGCCATGATTCTTTGACAAGCTTCAAAGCTTCTAATCCATGAGAGTCACCTTTATCAATGATTCTTGTTGCAAGAAAAACAAATTCAGCCATGTTGAAGTCTTTCCGAAAACTCTCAAGATCCTCCTACAACGATGAGGATCGCTTGGGTGTAGCGCCCATATCACAATCAGCAGCATGATCCTCTTCATCCTCGCCGATTCCTCCTTCAATGGCGCTGGAGGAAGAAGGTGGTGGGTGTGTCTTGTGAGAGAGGGAAGTGTGTGAAGTGCGTGAGAGAGATTGGAGAGAATTTTAAAGGAGTTTGTCGTTGCGAAAACGTACAAAGCTGAGTCCATGGCTTGAAAGAGTGTTCAAAATGTAGTTCTAGTGCATTTTTATTTTGAATAAGATGGCATCCTAGTCATATAATTGAAGAGTGGCTTTAATATTGATTATTAGAGTCAATATGAATATATTTTTATAGCAAAAAATGAGTCATCTATCAGTCAATGATAAGGACTGAAAGCACAAGGTGTTTCCTACGATTGTGTTGAGTATTAGGCATGTATCTGGACGCACGATTGATTATGAAGGTTCTCCAAGCCGTCGATATGGCAAAGATAAAAGTGCATTAGTGTCTAAACTTGTTTAAAGGAGTTTGTCGTTGCGCAAAGGTACAAAGTTGAGTCCATGGCTCAAAAGAGTGTTTTAGATGTAGTACTAGTGCATTTTTATGTCGAATAAGATGGAGTCCTAGTCATATTCGAAGAGTGGCTTTATTATTGATTATTAGAGTCAATACGAATATACTTATAGCAAAAAATGAGTCATCTATCAGTTAATGATAAGGAATGAAAGCACAAGGTGTTTCCTACGATTGTGTTGAGTATTAGGCATGTATCTGGACGTACGATTGATTATGAAGGTTTTCCAAGCCCTCGATATGGCAAAGATAACAGTGCATTAGCGTCTAAACTTGTTTAAAAGAGTTTGTCGTTGCGCAAAGGTACAAAGCTGAGTTCATGGCTCAAAAGAGTGTTCTAGATGTAGTCCCAGTGCATTTTTATGTTGAATAAGATAGAGTCTTAGTCGTATAATCGAAGAGTGGCTTTAATTTTAATTATTAGAGTCAATATGAATATATTTATAGCCAGAATGAGTCATCTATCAGTCAATGATAAGGACTGATGACATAAGGTGTTTCCTACGATTGTGTTGAGTATTAGGCATGTATCCAGACGTACGATTGATTATGAAGATTCTCCAAGCCCTCGATATGGCAAAGATAAAACTGCATTTAGTGTTTAAACTTGTTTAAAGGAGTTTGTCGTTGCGCAAAGGTACAAAGTTGAGTCCATGGCTCAAAAGAGTGTTCTAGATGTAGTCCTAGTGCCTTTTTATGTTGAATAATATTCATATTGACTCTAATAATTAAAATTAAAGCCACTCTTCGATTATACGACTAAGACTCTATCTTATTCAATATAAAAATGCACTAGGACTACATCTAGAACACTCTTTTGAGCCATGGACTAAGCTTTTATACCTTTGCACAACAAAAAACTCCTTTAAACAAGTTTAGACACTAATACACTTTTATCGTTTCCATATCGAGGGCTTGGAGAACCCTCATAATCAATCGTACATCCGGATACATGCCTAATACTCAACACAATCATAGGAAACACCTTGTGCTTTCAGTCCTTATCATTGACTGATAGATGACTCATTTTTGGATATAAATATATTCGTATTTACTCCAATAATGAATATTAAAACCACTCTTTGATTATACGACTAGAACTCCATCTTATTTAATATAAAAATGCACGAGAACTACATCTAGAACACTCTTTCGAGCCATGGACCCAACTTTGTACCTTTGCGCAACGACAAACTCCTTTAAACAAGTTTAGACACTAATGAAGTTTTATTTTTGTCATATCGAGGGCTTGGCGAACCTTCATAATCAATTTTACACCTTGTGCTTTCAGTCCTTATCATTGACTGATAGATGACTCATTTTTGGCTATAAATATATTCGTATTGACTCTAATAATCAATATTAAAGCCACTCTTCAATTATAAGACTAGGACACCATGTTTATTCAACATTAAAATGCACTAGGACTACATGTAGAACTCTCTTTTGAGCCATGGACTCATCTTTGTACCTTTGCGCAATGACAAACTCCTTTAAAACAAGTTTAGACACTAATGCACTTTTACCTTTGCCATATCGAGGGCTTGGAGAACCTTCATAATCAATCGTACGTCTGGATACATACCTAATACTCAACACAATCGTAGGAAACACCTTGTGGTTTCAGTCCTTATCATTGAGTGATAGATGACTCATTTTTGGCTAAATATATATTCATACTGACTCTAATAATCAATATTAAATCCACTCTTCGATTATATAACTAGGACTCGATCTTATTCAACATAAAAATGCACTAGTACTACATCTAAAACACTTTTTTGCACAACCACGAACTCCTTTAAACAAATTTGGACACTTATCCCCTTTTATATTTGCCATATCGAGGGCTTGGTCAACCTTCGTAATCAATCGTACGTGCAGATACATGCCTAATACTCGACACAATCGTAGGAAACACCTTGTTTTTTCAGTCCTTATCGTTAACTGATAGATGACTCATTTTTGTTGTAAATATATTTGTATTGACTCTAATAATCAATATGAAATCCACTCTTCGATTATACGACTAGGACTCCATCTTATGCAACATAAAAATGCACTAGGACTACATTTAGAACACTTTTTCGAGCCATGGACTTAGCTTTGTACCTTTTCGAACTACAAACTCTTTTAAACAAATTTAGACACTAATGCACTTTATCTTTGCCATATCGAGGGCTTGGAGAACCTTCATAATCAGTCATGCGTCCGGATACATGCCTAATACTCACATAAATGTAGAAAACACCTTGTGTTTTCAGTCCTTATCATTGGCTGATGGATGACTCATTCTGGCTATAAATATATTCGTATTGACTCTAATAATCCATATTAAAGCCACTCTTATATTATACGACTAGGACTCCATCTTTTTCAACATAAAAATGCACGACGACTACATCTAGAACACTCTTTCGAGCCATGGACTAAGCTTTGTACCTTTGCGTAACAACAAACTCCTTTAAACAAGTTTAGACACTCATGCACTTTTATCTTTGACATATCAAGTGCTTGGAGAACCTTCATAATCAATTGTACGTACGGATACATGCCTAATACTCAACACAATCGTAGAAAACACCTTGTGCTTTCGGGTCCTTATCATTCACTGATGGATAACTCATTTTTGGCTATAAATATATTCGTATTGACTCTAATAATCAATATCAAAGCCACTCTTTGATTATATGACTAGGACTCCATCTTATTTAACATAAAAATAAACTATTACTATATCTAAAACACTCTTTTGAGGCATGGACTTAGCTTTGTACCTTTGCACAACGACAAACTCCTTTAAACAAATGTAAATACTTATTCCCTTTTATCTTTGCCATATCGAGGGCTTGGTCAACTTTCGTAATCAATCGTACGTTCAGATACATGCCTAATACCCAACACAATTGTAGGAAACACCTTGTGTTTTCAGTCCTCATCATTGACTGATAGACGACTCATTTCTGGCTTTAAATATATTCATATTGACTCTAATAATCAATATTAAAGCCACTTTTCGATTAATTCGACTAGGAATCCATCTTATTCAACATAAAAATGCACTAGGACTACATCTAGAACAATCGTTCAAGCCATGGACTCAACTTTGTACCTTTACGCAACGACAAACTCCTTTAAACAAGTTTAGACACTAATGTACTTTTATCTTTGCCATATCAAGGCCTTGGAGAACCTTCATAATCAATCGTAGGTGCAGATACATGCCTAATACTCGACACAATTGTAGGAAACACCTTGTGTTTTCAGTCCTTATCGTTAACTGATAGATGACTCATTTTTTGTTGTAAATATATTCGTATTGACTCTAATAATCAATATTAAAGCCACTCTTCGATTACACGACTAGGACTCCATCCTATGCAACATAAAAATGCACTAGGACTACATTTAGAATAATCTTTTGAGCCATGGACTCAACTTTGTACCTTTTCGAACGATAAACTCCTTTAAACAAGTTTAGACACTAATGCACTTTTATCTCTGCCATATCGAGGGCTTGTGGAACATTCATAATCAATCATACATCCGGATACATGCCTAATACTCACATAATTGTAGAAAACACCTTGTGTTTTCAGTCGTTATCATTAACTGATGGATGACTCATTCTGGCTATAAATATATTCGTATTGACTCTAATAATCCATATTAAAGCCGTTCTTCTATTATACGTTTAGGACTCCATCTTTTTCAACATAAAAATGCACTAGGACTACATCTAGAACACTCTTTCGAGCCATGGACTAAGCTTTGTACCTTTGCGGAACAACAAACTCCTTTAAACAAGTTTAGACACTAATGCACGTTTATCTTTGACATATCGAGTGCTTGGAGAACCTTCATAATCAATTGTATGTACGGATACATACCAAATACTCAACCCAATCGTAGGAAACACCTTTTGCTTTTCGTCCTTATCATTGACTGATAGATGACTTATTTTTTGCTATCAATATCCGTATTGACTCTAATAATCAAGATGAAAGACACGCTTCGATTATATGACTAGGACTCCATCTTATTTAACACAAAAATGCACTATTACTACATCTAAAACACTCGTTTGAGCCATGTACTCAGCTTTGTACCTTAGCACAACGACAAACTCCTTAAACAAATGTAGATGCTTATTCCCTTTTATCTTTGCCATATCGAGGACTTGGTCAACTTTCATAATCAATCGTACGTTCAGATACATGCCTAATACCCAACACAATTGTAGGAAACACCTTGTGTTTTCAGTCCTCATCATTGAGTGATAGACGACTCTTTTATGGCTTTAAATGTATTCATATTGACTCTAATAATCAATATTAAAGCTACTTTTCGATTATACGACTAGGACTCCATCTTATTCAACATAAAAATTCACTAGGACTACATCTAGAATACACGTTCGAGCCATGGACTCAACTTTGTACTTTTACGCAACGACACTAATGCACTTTTATGTTTGCCATATCGAGGGCTTGGAGAACCTTCATAATCAATCATACGTCCAGATACATGTCTAATCCTCTTCGATTGTACGACTAGGACTCCATTCAACATAAAAATGCACTAGTACTACATCTAAAACACTCTTTTGAGCCATTGACTCAGCTTTGTACCTTTGCACAACGACAAACTCCTTTAAACAAATTTAGGCTCTTATTCCCTTTTATATTTGCCATATTGAGGGCTTGGTCAACCTTCGAAATTAATCATACATCCGGATACATGCCTAATACTCAACACAATCGCAGGAAACACCTTGTGTTTTTAAGTCCTTATCATTGACTGATAGATGACTCATTTCTAGCTATGAATATATTTGTATTGACTATAATAATCAATATTAAAGCCACTCTTCGATTATAAGATTAGGACTCCGTCTTATTCAACATAAAAATGCACTAGGACTACATCTAGAACACTCTTTTGAGCCATGGACTCATCTTTGAACCTTTGTGCAAAGACAAACGCCTTTAAACAAATTTAGACACTAATGCACTTTTATCTTTGCCATATCGAGGGCTTGGAGAACCTTCATAATCAATCGTATGTCCGGATAAATGCGTAATACTCAACACAATCGTAGAAAACACCTTGTGCTTTCAGTCCTTATCATTAACTGATGGATAACTCATTTTTGGTTATAAATATATTCGTATGGACACTAATAATCAATATCAAAGTCACTCTTCGGTTATATGACCAGGACTTCAGGCATGGACTCAGCTTTGTACCTTTGCACAACGACAAACTCCTTTAAAAAAATTTAGACACTTATTCCCTTTTATCTTTGCCATATCGAGGGTTTGGTGAACTTTCGAAATCAATCGTGTGTCCGGATACATGCCTAATACTCAACACAATCGTAGGAAACACCTTGTGTTTTCAGTCCGTATCATTGACTGATAGATGACTCATTCTGGCTATAAATATATTCGTATTGACTCTAATAATCAATATTAAAGCCCCTCTTCGATTATATGACTAGGAGTCCATCTCATTCAACATAAAAATGCACGATTACTACATATAAACCACTCTTTTGAGCCATGGACTCAGCTTTGTACATTTTCACAACGACAAACTCCTTTAAACAAATTTAGAAATTTATTCCCTTTTATCTTTTCCATATCGAGGGCTTGATCAACCTTCAAAATCAATCGTACGTCCGGACAAATGCCTAATACTCAACACAATCGTAGGAAACACCTTGTGTTTTCAGTCCTTATCATTGACGGATAGATGATTCATTTCTGGCTATAAGTATATTCGTATTGACTCTAACAACCAATATTAAAGCCACTCTTCGATTATATGACTAGGATTCAATCTTATTCAACATAAAAATACTCTAGGATTACATCTAGAACACTCTTTTGAGCCATGGAGTCAGCTTTGTACATTTGAGCAACGACAAACTCCTTTAAAAAGTTTAGACACTAATGCACTTTTATCTTTGCCATATCGAGGGCCTGGAGAACCATCATAACCAATCGTACGTCCGGATACATGTGTAATACTCAACACAATCTTAGGAAAGACCTTGTGCTTTTAGTCCTTATCATTTACTGATAGATGACTCATTTTTGGCTATAAATACATTCGTATTGACTCTAATAATCAGTATTAAAGCCACTCTCCAATTATATGACTAGGACTCCATCTTATTCAACATAAAAATGCACTAGTACTACATCTAAAACACTCTTTTGATCCATTAACTCAGTTTTGTACCTTTGCACAACGACAAACACCTTTAAACAAATTTAGACATTTATTCCCTTTTATCTTTGCCATATCGAGGGCTTGACCAACCTTCGAAATCAATCGTACGTCCGGACACATGCCTAATAGTCAACACAATCGTAGGAAACACCTTGTGTTTTCAGTCCTTATCATTGACGGATATATGATTCATTTCTGGCTACAAATATATTTGTATTGACTCTAATAACCAATATTAAAGCCACTCTTCGATTATATGACTAGGACTCCATCTTATTCAACATAAAAATACTCTAGACTACATCTAGAACACTTTTTTGAGCGATGGACTCAGCTTTGTACATTAGAGCAACGACAAAGTCCTTTAAAAAGCTTAGACACTAATACACTTTTATCTTTGCCATATCGAGGGCTTGGAGAAACTTCATAACCAATCGTACGTCCGGATACATGTGTTATACTCAACACAATCGTAGGAAACACCTTGTGCTTTCAGTCCTTATCATTGACTGATAGATGACTCATTTTTTTACTGTAAATATATTCGTATTGACTCTAATAATAAGTATTAAAGCCACTCTCTGATTATATGACTAGGACTCCATCTTATTCAACATAAAAATGCACTAGTACTACATCTAAAACACTCTTTTGAGCCATTGACTCAGCTTTTGCACCTTTGCACAACGACAAACTCGTTTAAACAAATTTAGGCTCTTATTCCCTTTTATCTTTGCCATATCGAGGGCTTGGTCAACCTTCGAAATTAATCATACATCCGGATACGTGCCTAATACTCAACACAATCGCAGGAAACACCTTGTGTTTTAAGTCCTTATCATTGACAGATAGGTGACTCATTTTTGGCTATAAATATATTTGTTGACTCTAATAATCAATATTAAAGCCACTCTTTGATTATAAGACTAGGAGTCCGTCTTATTCAACATAAAAATGCACTAGGACTACATCTAGAACACTCTTTTGAGCCATGGACTCATCTTTGAACCTTTGTGCAAAGACAAACTCCTTTAAACAAATTTAGACACTAATGCACTTTTATCCTTGCCATATCGAGGGCTTGGAGAACCTTCATAATCAATCATATGTCCGGATAAACGCGTAATACTCAACACAATCGTAGAAAACACCTTGTGCTTTCGGTCCTTATCATTAACTGATGGATAACTCATTTTTGACTATAAATATATTCGTATTGACTCTAATAATCAATATCAAAGCCACTCTTCGATTATATGACTAGGACTCCATCTTATTTAACATAAAAATACACTATTACTACATCTAAAACACTCTTTTGATGCATGGACTCAGCTTTGTACCTTTGCACAACGACAAACTCTGTTAAAAAAATTTAGACACTTATTCCCTTTTATCTTTGCCATATCGAGGGCATGGTGAACCTTCAAAATCAATCGTACGTCCGGATACATGCCTAATACTCAACACAATCTAGGAAACACCTTGTGTTTTCAGTCCTTATCATTGACTGATAGATGACTCATTCTGGTTATAAATATATTCGTATTGACTCTAGTAATCAATACTAAAGCCCCTCTTCGATTATATGACTAGGACTCCATCTCATTCAACATAAAAATGCACAATTACTACATATAAAACACTCTTTTGAGCCATGGACTCAGCTTTGTACATTTTCGCAACGACAAACTCCTTTAAACAAATTTAGAAACTTATTCCCTTTTATCTTTGCCGTATCGAGGGCTTGATCAACCTTCGAAATCAATCGTACGTCCGGACACATGCCTAATACTCAACACAGTCGTAGGAAACACCTTGTGTTTTCAGTCCTTATTATTGAGTGATAGACGACTCATTTATGGCTTTAAATGTATTCATATTGACTCTAATAATCAATACGACTAGGACTCCATTCTTATTCAACATAAAAATTCACTAGGACTACATCTAGAATACTCGTTCGAGCCATGGACTCAACTTTGTACCTTTACGCAACGACAAACTCCTTTAAACAAGTTTAGACACTAATGCACTTTTATCTTTGCCATATCGAGGGCTTGGAGAACCTTCATAATCAATCATACGTTCGGATACATGTCTAATACTCTTCGATTGTACGACTAGGACTCCATTCAACATAAAAATGCACTAGTACTACATCTAAAACACTCTTTTGAGCCATTGACTCAGCTTTGTACCTTTGCACAACGACAAACTCCTTTAAATAAATTTAGGCTCTTATTCCCTTTTATCTTTGCCATATCGAGGGCTTGGTCGACCTTCGAAATTAATCGTACATCCGGATACATGCCTAATACTCAACACAATCGCAGGAAACACCTTGTGTTTTAAGTCCTTATCATTGACTGTTAGATGACTCATTTCTAGCTATGAATATATTTTTATTGACTCTAATAATCAATATTAAAGCCACTCTTCGATTGTAAGATTAGGACTCCGTCTTATTCAACATAAAAATCCACTAGGACTACATCTAGAACACTCTTTTGAGCCATGGACTCATCTTTGAACCTTTGTGCAAAGACAAACTCCTTTAAACAAATTTAAACACTAATGCACTTTTATCTTTGCCATATCGAGGGCTTGGAGAACCTTCATAATCAGTCGTATGTCCGGATAAATGCGTAATACTGAACACAATCGTAGAAAACACCTTGTGCTTTCAGTCCTTATCATTAACTGATGGATAACTTATTTTTGGTTATAAATATATTCGTATGGACTCTAATAATCAATATGAAAGTCACTCTTCGGTTATATGACCAGGACTCCATCTTGTTCAACAAAAAAATGCACTATTACTACATCTAAAACACTCTTTTGAGGCATGGACTCAGCTTTGTACCTTTGCAGAACGACAAACTCCTTTAAAAAAATTTAGACACTTTCGAAATTTAGACATCTAATACCCTTTTATCTTTGCCATATCGAGGGTTTGGTGAACTTTCGAAATCAATCGTGTGTCCGGATACATGCCTAATACTCAACACAATCATAGGAAACACCTTGTGTTTTCAGTCCGTATCATTGACTGATAGATGACTCATTCTGGCTATAAATATATTCGTATTGACTCTAATAATCAATATTAAAGCCCCTCTTTGATTATATGACTAGGACTCCATCTCATCCAACATAAAAATGCACGATTACTACATATAAAACACTCTTTTGAGCCATGGACTCAGCTTTTGTACATTTTCACGACGACAAACTCCTTTAAACAAATTTAGAAATTTATTCCCTTTTATCTTTGCCATATCGAGGGCTTGATCAACCTTCGAAATCAATCGTACGTCCGGACACATGCCTAATACTCAACACAATCATAGGAAACACCTTGTGTTTTCAGTCATTATCATTGACGGATAGATGACTCATTTTTGGCTATAAATATATTCGTATTGACTCTAATAATCAGTATTAAAGCCACTCTCCAATTATATGACTAGGACTCCATCTTATTAAACATAAAAATGCACTAGTACTACATCTAAAACACTCTTTTGAGCCATTAACTCAGCTTTGTACCTTTGCACAACGACAAACACCTTTAAACAAATTTAGACATTTATTCCCTTTTATCTTTGCCATATCGAGGGCTTGACCAACCTTCGAAATCAATCGTACGTCCGGACACATGCCTAATACTCAACATAATCGTAGGAAACACCTTGTGTTTTCAGTCCTTATCATTGACGGATAGATGATTCATTTTTGGCTATAAATATATTTGTATTGACTCTAATAACCAATATTAAAGCCACTCTTCGATTATATGACTAGGATATTGGAATAGGTGACCAGAAAGCCAATAGGTTTGGCAATTTGTAACCTATCCGACAACTTGATGTGAATGTAATATTATTATGTGATTAATAAGATGAGTATTCGTCACCAATGGTACCTTCTTTGTTGCGCTCATCTTACATTTGTTAAAATGGTGTTTAACTTATATCGCAACAAAGCCCACAGACCATGGATAACAACTCGTGCAGTTGGGCCACGCATTGGATGATGGTCATGAAACCAACTGATTAAGAGTTGGGTCTGAAACGTTCCAAGTCGAGGACCTCGAGACAGGGCATCGAGAGTCCTATTGAGACTTGCGTCAAGAGTCGTGTTCATTGGATGAGTGCCGTGTTTCATCGGCGACAGGCGTGGGATGCCTACACGATCTTGATGGGTTGGTCGACTGGGGTCAAGCCGACTGGACTGACTCGCGGGGATCATCATATGGAAGCCTTTGGAGGCTCGGTCGGTATGATTGGTTTTCCCCGGTTCCGATAGTACGGGAGTAATCCTCAGACTTGAGGGATCATGGCAGTCGCGTGCACAGGACGGCTGTATCTTGGATCTGGCGAGAGGTAATCATTCTGTAAGATGATTATCATAAGCCTTGTCCAGTGCAGTCAGAATGTGTAGCGAGGACGGTGGATTCCAAGAAGAGGATCCATCCCTTGTCAGTAATGTGACAGAGGTATCTCCTATGCACTCGGAGACACGTTCATGCTGTTTGAAGCTGTGGCCACAGTGGTTGGTCGAACAGGGAATGGTTTCCTGTGTCGACACAATGAAGCATACGTGGTCTCGAATATTCAGCATAGATGCCTAGTCAAGGATGGGAACCGACGCCCAATTCCATACCCTAGACTAAGGCCGGGAGACGGTAGACGGAAGGATCGTACCCGTATAGAACCGGCGCCTAAATGTTCACGCCAATTCACCCTAGTCTCTAGTGCCATGGACCGTTGCTAGACGGCCACCCATGGTACGGGCCCTTGTGGGACACGGGCCCAAGTCTAGCTAAGGGTGAACCTAAAGGGTCACCACACAATCACCGAGGAGGTTGAGAGATCGACTTGGAGTCAATCTCGAAGGATAAAAATAAGTAATTGGATTACTTAAGGGAAAGTCCATTGGATGGACGGGCCGATATTGTATCGGGCTTTCATTTAATCGGTAAATTGGATTTTCGATTAAATATGGAAAGTTGAGATGTTGAGACGTTGGATCTTTCAATTGGATTAAAAGATCAACAGGAATAATTTAAATGGACATTAAATTGGATTTAATGTTGGATTCATCGTAATTGGATTACGATAAAACCCGGTCCGTTAAATTATACCCGAGAGGAGAAATAATTCCTAATTTGGAATAGGAAGAAGTTGGACTTCTTTCCTTAATCAAACATGGCCGACATGCTCCCTTGGAGGAAGCAAAATCAGCCATGTTTCATGCTAGGTGGTATGTTGACTTATCTCTTTTGGAAAGAGACAAATCAACTCCAATCAAGCTCTTCCCTTTTGGTATGATTTGATCATACCATAAATTTTGGTAGGCTTGATTGAAGAATTGATGGTGATTGATTGGAATGAATCTAGACATCCTTGGATGAACCTAGACACATTCCAATAATCACATTAATTATGTATATATATTAGAATATACAACACCAAGCATAAGTGATTCATTATTCATCTTTTTTCTAAGAAAAGAGAAGACAAAAATCCTCTCCTCTCTCTCAAAATTTCGTGCTCCCTCCCTCTCTTACACTTGTGTTCTTCACTTGATTTTGAATCAAGAAGAAGAACAAAGTAAGTTTAAAGAGAACACTAATTCATAGTATTCTTCTCTTAAACCGATTCCTTCTAAACCCGTTCTTTTCTAGCAAGAAGAACGTGTGTTTCTTCCGGTGTGGGTGGATCACCTTTGGAGAATCCATACGTTTGGATTTCGTGAGCATTCCGGAGAAGGAACAACGCTAGTAGCCGGGAGCATACGCTAAACAATCAAAGGTAACGGTTATTTACGCTTTTGATTGATTTCATTTGTATATCTATGCCCTATGTGTTTAAATATATGTTTTTAATATTTACACATCCTACATCGAACGCCCGGTTGAGCACCCAAGGGTACACCCCTTGGATTCGCCGTATTTTTGAATTTGATTTAAATTTACGCACTTTCTCACTTTTCTCGCTTCGCTCGCGCTCGCGGGCGGATCCGCTTGTCCTTCATAGGACTCCATCTTATTCAACATAAAATACTCTAGGACTACATCTAGAACACTTTTTTGAGCCATGGACTCAGCTTTATACATTAGAGCAACGACAAAGTCCTTTAAAAAGTTTAGACACTAATGCACTTTTATCTTTGCAATATCGAGGGCTTGGAGAAACTTCATAACCAATCGTACGTCCGGATACATGTGTTATACTCAACACAATCGTAGGAAACACCTTGAGCTTTCAGTCCTTATCATTGACTGATAGATGACTCATTTTTGGCAATAAATATATTCGTATTGACTGTAATAATCAGTATTAAATCCAATCTTCGATTATAAGACTAGGACTCCGTCTTATTCAACATAAAAATGCACTAGGACTACATCTAGAACACTCTTTTGAGCCATGGACTCATCTTTGAACCTTTGTGCAAAGACAAACTCCTTTAAACAAATTTAGACAAAAATGCACTTTTATCTTTGCCATATCGAGGGCTTGGAGAACCTTCATAATCAATCGTACGTCCGGATAAATGCGTGATACTCAACACAATCGTAGAAAACACCTTGTGCTTTCAGTCCTTATCATTAACTAATGGATGACTCAGTTTTGGCTATAAACATATTCGTATTGACTCTAAATAATCAATATCAAAGCCACTATTCGATTATATGACTAGGACTCCATCTTACTCCGCATAAAAAATGCACTAATACTACATCTAAAACATTCTTTTGAGGCATGGACTCAGCTTTCTACCTTTGCACAACGACAAACTCCTTTAAAAAAATTTAGACACTTATTCCCTTTTATCTTTGCCATATCGAGGGCTTGATGAACCTTTGAAATCAATCGTACGTCCGGATACATGCCTAATACTCAACACAATCTAGGAAACACCTTGTGTTTTCAGTCCTTATCATTGACTGATAGATGACTCATTTTTGGCTATAAATATATTCGTATTGACTCTAATAATCAATACTAAAGCCTCTCTTCGATTATATGACTAGGACTCCATCTCATTCAACATAAAAATGCACAATTACTACATATAAAACACTCTTTTGAGCCATGGACTCAGCTTTGTACATTTTCACAACGACAAACTCCTTTAAACAAATTTAGACACTTATTCTCTTTTATCTTTGCCATATCGAGGGCTTGATCAACCTTCGAAATCAATCGTACGTCCGGACACATGCCTAATACTCAACACAATCGTAGGAAACACCTTGTGTTTTCAGTCCTTATCATTGACGGATAGATGATTCATTTCTGGCTATAAATATATTTGTATTGACTCTAATAACCTATATTAAAGCCACTCTTCGATTATATGACTAGGACTCCATCTTATTCAACATAAAAATACTCTAGGACTACATCTAGAACACTTTTTTGAGCCATGGACTCAGCTTTGTACATTAGAGCAACGACAAACTCCTTTAAAAAGTTTAGACACTAATGCACTTTTATCTTTGCCATATCGACGGCTTGGAGAACCTTCATAACCCATTCGTACGTCCGGATACATGTGTAGTACTCAACACAATCGTAGGAAACACCTTGAGCTTTCAGTCCTTATCATTGACTGATAGATGACTCATTTTTTGCTATAAATATATTCGTATTGACTGTAATAATCAGTATTAAAGCCACTCTTCGATTATATGACTAGGACTCCATCTCATTCAACAGAAAAATGCACAATTACTACATATAAAACACTCTTTTGAGCCATGGACTCAGCTTGTACATTTTCACAACGACAAACTCCTTTAAAAAAATTTAGACACTTATTCCCTTTTATCTTTGACATATCGAGGGCTTGGTCAACCTTCGACATTAATCGTACATCCGGATACATGCCTAATACTCAACACAATCGCAGGAAACACCTTGTGTTTTAAGTCCTTATCATTGATTGATAAATGACTCATTTCTGGCTATAAATATATTTGTATTGACTCTAATAATCAATATTAAATCCAGTCTTCGATTATAAGACTAGGACTCCGTCTTATTCAACATAAAAATGCACTAGGACTACATCTAGAACACTCTTTTGAGCCATGGACTCATCTTTGAACCTTTGTGCAAAGACAAACTCCTTTAAACAAATTTAGACACAAATGCACTTTTATCTTTGCCATATCGAGGGCTTGGAGAACCTTCATAATCAATCGTACGTCCGGATAAATGCGTGATACTCAACACAATCGTAGAAAACACCTTGTGCTTTCAGTCCTTATCATTAACTGATGGATGACTCATTTTTGGCTATAAATATATTCGTATTGGCTGTAATAATCAATATCAAAGCCACTATTCGATTATATGACTAGGACTCCATCTTATTCAACATAAAAATGCACTACTACTACATCTAAAACACTCTTTTGAGGCATGGACTCAACTTTCTACCTTTGCACAACGACAAACTCCTTTAAAAAAATTTAGACACTTATTCCCTTTTATCTTTGCCATATCGAGGGCTTGATGAACCTTTGAAATCAATCGTACGTCCGGATACATGCCTAATACTCAACACAATCTAGGAAACACCTTGTGTTTTCAGTCCTTATCATTGACTGATAGATGACTCATTTTGGCTATAAATATATTCGTATTGACTCTAATAATCAATACTAAAGCCTCTCTTCGATTATATGACTAGGACTCCATCTCATTCAACATAAAAATGAAAAACTACTACATATAAAACACTCTTTTGAACCATGGACTCAGCTTTGTACATTTTCACAATGACAAACTCCTTTCAACAAATTTAGACAGTTATTCCGTTTTATCTTTGCCATATCGAGGGCTTGATGAACCTTCGAAATTAATCGTACGTCCGGACACATGCCTAATACTCAACACAATCGTAGGAAACACCTCGTGTTTTCAGTCCTTATCATTGACGGATAGATGATTCATTTCTGGCTATAAATATATTTGTATTGACTCTAATAACCTATATTAAAGCCACTCTTCGATTATATGACTAGGACTCCATCTTATTCAACATAAAAATACTCTAGGACTACATCTAGAACACTTTCTTTTGAGCCATGGAACTCAGCTTTGTACATTAGAGCAACGACAAACTCCTTTAAAAAGTTTAGAAGACTAATGCACTTTTTATCTTTGCCATATCCACGGCTTGGAGAACCTTCATAACCCATTCGTACGTCCGGATACATGTGTAGTACTCAACACAATCGTAGGAAACACCTTGAGCTTTCAGTCCTGATCATTGACTGATAGATGACTCATTTTTTGCTATAAATATATTCGTATTGACTGTAATAATCAGTATTAAAGCCACTCTTCGATTATATGACTAGGACTCCATCTCATTCAACAGAAAAATTCACAATTACTACATATAAAACACTCTTTTGAGCCATGGACTCAGCTTGTACATTTTCACAACGACAAACTCCTTTAAACAAATTTAGACACTTATTCCCTTTTATCTTTGCCATATCGAGGGCTTGGTCAACCTTCGACATTAATCGTACATCCGGATACATGCCTAATACTCAACACAATCGCAGGAAACACCTTGTGTTTTAAGTCCTTATCATTGATTGATAAATGACTCATTTCTGGCTATAAATATATTTGTATTGACTCTAATAATCAATATTAAATCCAGTCTTCGATTATAAGACTAGGACTCCGTCTTATTCAACATAAAAATGCACTAGGACTACATCTAGAACACACTTTTGAGCCATGGACTCATCTTTGAACCTTTGTGCAAAGACAAACTCCTTTAAACAAATTTAGACACAAATGCACTTTTATCTTTGCCATATCGAGGGCTTGGAGAACCTTCATAATCAATCGTACGTCCGGATAAATGCGTGATACTCAACACAATCGTAGAAAACACCTTGTGCTTTCAGTCCTTATCATTAACTGATGGATGACTCATTTTTGGCTATAAATATATTCGTATTGGCTCTAAATAATCAATTTCAAAGCCACTATTCGATTATATGACTAGGACTCCATCTTATTCAACATAAAAATGCACTACTACTACATCTAAAACACTCTTTTGAGGCATGGACTCAACTTTCTACCTTTGCACAACGACAAACTCCTTTAAAAAAATTTAGACACTTATTCCCTTTTATCTTTGCCATATCGAGGGCTTGATGAACCTTTGAAATCAATCATACGTCCGGATACATGCCTAATACTCAACACAATCTAGGAAACACCTTGTGTTTTCAGTCCTTATCACTGACTGATAGATGACTCATTTTGGCTATAAATATATTCGTATTGACTCTAATAATCAATACTAAAGCCTCCCTTCGATTGTATGACTAGGACTCCATCTCAATTCTACATAAAAATGCACAACTACTACATATAAAACACTCTTTTGACCATGGACTCAGCTTTGTACATTTTCACAATGACAAACTCCTTTCAACAAATTTAGACACTTATTTTCCTTTTATCTTTGCCATATCGAGGGCTTGATCAACCTTCGAAATCAATCGTACGTCCGGACACATGCCTAATACTCAACACAATTCGTAGGAAAAACCTCGTGTTTTCAGTCCTTATCATTTGACGGATAGATGATTCATTTCTGGCTATATATATATTGTATTGACTCTAATAACCATATTAAAGCCACTCTTCGATTATATGACTAGGATTCCATCTTATTAACATAAAAATTACTCTAGGACTACATCTAGAACACTTTTTTTGAGCCATTGACTCAGCTTTGTACATTTAGAGCAACGACAAACTCCTTTAAAAAGTTTTAGACACTAATGCACTTTTTATCTTTGCCATATCGACGGCTTGGAGAACCTTCATAACCCATTCGTACGTCCGGATACATGTGTAGTACTCAACACAATCGTAGGAAAACACCTTGTGCTTTCAGTCCTTATCATTGACTGATAGATGACTCATTTTTTGCTATAAATATATTCGTATTGACTGTAATAATCAGTATTAAAAGCCACTCTTCGATTATATGACTAGGACTCCCATCTCATTCAACAGAAAAATGCACAATTACTACATATAAAACACTCTTTTGAGCTATGGACTCAGTTGTATTTTCACAACGACAAACTCCTTTTAAACAAATTTAGACACTTATTCCTTTTATCTTTGCCATATCGAGGGCTTGGTCAACCTTCGAACATTAATCGTACATCGGATACATGCCTAATACTCAACACAATCGCAGGAAACACCTTGTGTTTTACGTCCTTATCATTGATTGATAAATGACTCATTTCTGGCTATAAATATATTTGTATTGACTCTAATAATCAATATTAAATCCAGTCTTCGATTATAAGACTGAGACTCCGTCTTATTCAACATAAAAATGCACTAGGACTACATCTAGAACACTCTTTTGAGCCATGGACTCATCTTTGAACCTTTGTGCAAAGACAAACTCCTTTAAACAAATTTAGACACAAATGCACTTTTATCTTTGCCATATCGAGGGCTTGGAGAACCTTCATAATCAATCGTACGTCCGGATAAATGCGTGATACTCAACACAATCGTAGAAAACACCTTGTGCTTTCAGTCCTTATCATTAACTGATGGATGACTCATTTTTGGCTATAAATATATTCGTATTGGCTCTAAATAATCAATTTCAAGCCACTATCTTCGATTATATGACTAGGATCCATCTTATTCAACATAAAAATGCACTACTACTACATCTAAAACACTCTTTTGAGGCATGGACTCAACTTTCTACCTTTGCACAACGACAAACTCCTTTAAAAATTAGACACTTATTCCCTTTTAAATCTTTGCCATATCGAGGGCTTGATGAACTTTGAAATCAATCGTAAACGTCGCGATACATGCCTAATACTCACACAATCTAGGAAACACCTTGTGTTTTCAGTCTTATCATTGACTGATAGATGACTCATTTTTCGCTATCCGAATATATTCGTATTGACTCTAATAAGTCAAATACTAAAGCCTCTCTTGATTATATGACTAGGACTCTATCTTATTCAACATAAAAATGCACGATTACAACATATAAAACACTCTTTTTGAGCCATGGACTCAGCTTTGGTACATTTTTTCACAACGGAAAACTCCTTTAAACAAATTTAGACACTTATTCTCTTTTATCTTTCATATCGAGGGCTTGATTCACCTTCGAAATCAATCGTACGTCGACACATGCCTAATACTCAACAACAATTCTAGAAAACCTTGTGTTTTCATACCTTTGTGTTTCCATTGTGTAGTTATCATTTACTCATAGATGATTCATTTCTGGCTATAAATATATACGTATTGACTCTAATATCCAATATTAAAGCACTCTTCGATTATATGACTAGGAACTACTCTAGGATTACATCTAGAACACTCTTTTGAGCCATTCAGCCTTTGTGAGCAACACAAACTTTAAAAAGTTAGACAGCTAATACTTTATCCCATATCGAGGGCCTGGAGAGGCCGTGGGGACCATCATAATCACCCCCGGATACATGTGTAATCCAAACTCACACAATACCGTAGGAAACACCTTGTGCTTTCAAATCCTTATCATTGGACTGATAGAATGACTCATTTTTTATTGCTATAAATATATTCGTATTGACTCTAATAATCACAGTATTAAAGTCACTCTCCGATTATATGACTAGGACTCCATCTTATTCAAAACATAAAAAAAAGGCTAGGATCTAAAACATTTGAGCTATTGACTCAGTTTTATACCTTTGCACAACGGACAAACTCCTTATAAACAAATTTAGGCACTTATTCCCTTTTATCATTGCCTTCGAGGTAGGTCTTGGTCAACGCTCTCGAAATCAAATCGTACGTCCGGACACATGCCTAATATGACAACCACAATTTTGAGGAAACACGGAAACACCTTGTTTTAAGATCCTATCATTGACTAATAGATGACTCATTTCTGGCTAAAATATATTTGTATTGATCTGATAATCAATATTTAAAGCATCAATATATTTAAAGCCACTCGATTTACAAAGATTAGGAGGTTCCGTCTTATTCAACATAAAAATGCACTAGGAACTACATCTAGAACACACTTTTGAGCCATGGACTCATCTTTGAACCTTTGGTGCAAAGAGCAACTCCTTAAACAAACTCCTTTAAACAAATTTAGACAACAAACACAAATGCTTTTTATTCTTTGCCTTTTCGATCTTTGCCATATGGGAGAAGGCTTGGAAGACTTCATAATCAATTCGTCACGTCCGGATAAATGCGTGATACTCAACACAATGCGTAGAAACACCTTGTGCTTTACAAGTCCTTATCATTAACTCATAAACTGATGGATGACTCATTTTTGGCATTTTTGGCTTTAAATATATTCGTATTGCGCTCTAAAATACTAATTTCAAAGCCACTATTCGTTTATTTAATTGGGGATTTAGGACTGCCATCTATTCAAATAAAAAATGCACTACTACTACATCTAAAACACTCTTTGAGGCATGGACTCAACTTCCTACCTTTGCACAACGACAAACTCCTTTAAAAAAATTTAGACACTTATTCCCGTTTTACTTTTGCCATATCTGAGGGCTGATGAAACCTTTTGAAATCACTCGTAACGTCCGGGATACGGATACATGCCTAATACTGCAACACAATCTAGGAAACGACGCTTGTGTGTTTTCAGTCTGTCCTTATCATTGACTGATAAAGTATGATAACTCATTTTGACTCATTTTTCTATAAATATATTTCTGTATTGACTCTAATAATCAATACTAAAGCCTCTCTTCGATTATTCGATTATATGACTAGGACTCTATCTTATTCAACATAAATGCACGCGATTACAACATATAAAACAACATATAAAACACTCCTTTTGAGCCACTCAGACTCTTTGGTACTTTTTGTAACATTTCAACAACGACAAACTCCTTTTAAAACACAAATTTAAGACACTTATTCTCTTTTATCTTTGCCCTATCGAGGGCTTGATCAACCTTCGGAAATCAAATCGTTACGTCCGGACACAAGCCTAATACTCAACACAATTCTAGAAAAAACCTTGTGTTTTCAGTCCATATCATTTAACTCATAGATGATTCATTTTCTGGCTATATAATATACGTATTGACTCTAACTATCCAATATTAAAGCACTCTTCGATATAGGGCCTGGAAACTAGGATCATCAACATAAAAATACTCTAAGGATTACATCTAGAACACTTCTTTTTGAGCATGGAGTCAGCTTTGTCATTTGAGCTTTGAAAACTCCTTTAAAAAAGTTTTTGAAGCAAGACAAAAAACTCCTTTAAAAAGTTTAGACCTAATGCACTTTTATCTTTGCCATATCGAGGGCCTGGAGAACTCATCATAACCAATCGTGACGTCCGGATACATGTGTATACTGCAATCACAATCGTAGGAAACACCTGTGCTTTCAATCCTTATCATTGACTGATAGATGACTCATTTTTTTGCTATAAAATATATTCGTATTGACTCTAATAATCAGTATTTAAAGTTCACTTCTCCGATTATATGACTAGGACTCCATCTTATTCAACATAAAAAGGCTAGTACTAGATCTAAAACACTCTTTTGAGCTATTGACTCAGTTTTATACCTTTGCACAACGACAAACTCCTTTAAACAAATTTAGGCACTTATTCCCTTTTATCATTGCCTTATCGAGGTCTTGGTCAAGCTTCGAAATCAATCGTACGTCCGGACACATGCCTAATACTCACACAAATTGTGCAGGAAGAACACCTTGTGTTTTAAGTCCTTATCATTGACTAATAGATGACTCATTTCTGGCTATAAATATATTTGTATTGACTCTGATAATCAATATTAAAGCCACTCCTCGATTACAAGATTAGGATTCCGTCTTATTCAACATAAAAATGCACTAGGACTACATCTAGAACACACTTTTGAGCCATGGACTCATCTTTGAACCTTTGTGCAAAGACAAACTCCTTTAAACAAATTAGACGAACAATGCACTTTTATCTTTGCCATATCGAGGGCTTGGAGAACCTTCATAATCAATCGTACGTCCGGATAAATGCGTGATACTCAACACAATCGTAGAACACCTTGTGCTTTCAGTCCTTATCACATTAACTGATGGATGACTATTTTTGGCTATAAATATATTCGTATTGGCTCTAAATAATCAAATTTCAAAGCCCACTATTCGATTATATGACTAGACTCCATCTTATCAACATAAAAATGCACTACTACTACATCTAAACACTCTTTGAGGCATGGACTTCAACTTTCTTACTTTGCACCAAACGGACAAACTCCTTAAAAAAAATTTAGACACTTATTCCCTTTTATCTTTGCATATCGATGGTGCTGATGAACCTTTTGAATCAATTCGTTACGTCCGGGATACATGGCCTAATACTCAACACAATCCTAGGAAAACCTTGTGTTTCAGTCCTTATCATTGACTGATAGATACTCATTTTTTGCTATAAATATATTCGTATTGACTCTAATAATCAATACTAAAGCCTCTCTTCGATTATTATACTAGGACTCTATTCATTATTCAACATTAAAAATGCACGATTTACAAACATATAAAACACTCTTTTGAGCCATGGACTCAGCTTTGTACATTTTCACAACGACAAACTCCTTAAAACAAATTAAGACACTTATTCTCTTTTTATCTTTTTGCCATATCGGGGCTTGATCAACCTTCGAAATCAATCGTACGTCGGACACATGCCCTAATACTCAACACAATTCTAGAAAACACTTGTGTTTTAGTTCCATATCATTTTACTC